>JAOXYF010021062.1:0-17175 GCA_028565775.1 Sternarchorhynchus goeldii
TCAGGCCAATGTGGGTCCCTGTCTGTATTTCTCTCATTGCACACCTGCTGCACCTTTTTGCCAAGTTTGGTGTTTCTAGGCCTTACGGTCTAGGCTGCAGTATGCGTTTTACGACCTGAAAAAGAATAATAATAATAATAATAAGAAAAACTCGAGCGATTACAATAGGTTTCCCACACTACGTGTGTGAACCCTAATAATAATAATGTAGCGAGTCTTGGAAAGAGGAGGATTTTTTAATGAAAATCCCGCGGAGGGAAAACTATTGAACCAGCGCAAAACAACACAACACAAACTTCGCTTCACTCCTAATCCGCTAACAAGCCCCCCCCCCCGGTTTCTTAAAGGGCTAGAGCCCTTTGAGTGGCTTCATGCAAGCCCGTTGCGGATTCGCTCCAGCAATGAGTAGCAGCCCCTACAATAATACATTTTATTTCAAAGAATTCCAGAGCTGGGGAGCAGAGTGTCTGAAAACTCTACTCCCCATGGTGGTGAGCCGAACAGAAGGGACAGTCAGATGAATGGAAAAATATGATCTAAGGGTGTGAGAAGGAATGGCACAGATGAGGCCAGGTTCTGGGGTGATGAGGTACATGCAGTATGTGCAGAAGAGGACTGAGCAGCACTATAAGTGTAAGTGTGATGTAACATTTTTGTAGAGTGTGTATGTTGCAACAAATTAAAGTGCCTATGTGCATTGGCTCAGGAAAGAGTAGAATTTTTTTTTATCTTTAAGGATTAAGACAGGTATATACAGTTCTGTGTACATTACAGTGTGTGGGTAACAACCATTTAATTCATAGGGATGTGAGAGGAGTCTTTGTACCTGTGGAGGTAGTGGTTAATTCAAGTCTTTAGGGCTCTCACTTTAGGTCACGATAAGAATAACAGATGCAGCATAAAGAGTATTACCTGAATGGTACTTTTAGTTACACATTGCAATCAGTTAGATACTACAATGAGGCAATACAGTAAGAATAACAGATGCAGCATAAAGCATATAACCTAATGGATAGATAAAGAGAGAGAAAGAAAGAGAGAAAGGGAGAGCAATACCTAGGGAGAGATATCTCCAAAACTCCTCAGTGCACCAGCTCCAAAACCTTCCTCTTCAGCTTCCACTCTACCCAAAAATCTGCCCTGAGAAAAAAATCCCCCTGCCTGGGACAGACTTCCCTCAGTCTTATCTTGATCAACAACCAGGTTCTGGACTGCGTTGCTTGGGAGGGTGGCTGTAAAACATAACGGGTAAATAATCGTATTTTTAAAGCCATAAATATATTTAGGGCTTGATGTGTGTGAATGATGACAGCAGATACTGGCTTAAATTGATAAATGAGGTAAAGAAATAAAAATGTTGCATGTGTCTTCAAACTTAAACTTAAAACCTAATAATTGAAGAGTTAGTCCACTTTGTGTCATGGTGGCCGCCCTGGCCTCCTCCCTTGTCTCGTGTTTGTGTGGGCGTATCTGTGTGGATGTGTGTTCAGGTGTCGTATCCGTTGTGTGAATGAGTATGCCTGTGTGTACTTCTGTGTGTGTCGTAGGCATGGCGTGTGTTGTCCGTTTCGTTATGTACCTGGTTTAAGGACCATGGTTCTTAATTGGCCAGCATCATGCTCATACTTTTCATGTTCATACTTTTCAGTTGGCCAGCATTTCTAAAAATCCCTTTTTTGCATTGATCTTAAAGTAATATTCAAATTTTCTGAGATACTGAATTTGGGATTTTCATTAGTTGTCAGGTATAATCATCAAAATTAAAAGAAATAAATATTTGAAATATATCGTTCTAATTTTATGACCAGCACCTGTATATCAGGGTTCTCTGTTATCGGTCATTGTCTGTTTGTAGTCATGAATGCCTTCTTGCTCCTTGTTTTCCTAGCCCCTATCTTTAACCTGCTTGTCAGTTCTGTAATTCCTGTTTTCGGTTTTTGATTGTCTAGTTTCTGTTCTTCATCTTGGTTTTGTGTCTTTGGACTGTCCTCCCCATGAATCAACGGAAATATGAATGAGAAATACTAAAATGATTAGGAAATTAAAATATTACAAAAACATATTTCAAAAGAACAAAATACTAATTCGGTAAAAAAAACATTGTTTTTATGGCATATTCTTCACTTGAGTTTCAACAGAAATTTCCGTTTTTACAGATTGTTTTAAAAGTATAAGCCTTATTTTTATACTGAAAAAGAAAAATGTAAAATGATGGAAGCACAAAATAAGGAAATCTTCCAGTCTTTCCAGTCATTTTTGTTATTATGGTACTGGTATAGTTCACTCATAACAAATGATGTAAAGTTTACAAGTGCAAATGAATGACCAACAAAATATATTTTCAATGAACACAACTACTATACACATATACAGGACGGCAGGGTGTGTAACACTACTTGTAACACCTTGCAACGAGAAGGTCCTGTATTCAATTGCCAAGTTAAAAGGCATGTAACCAACAAACTATCTACAAAAAATGAAATCTCTATATTATGCAAACTGTGGATACAAAAATGTCTAAAACCTTCAGCTGGGCAAAAACAGCCTGTATTCTAAAAAGAACTCTGAACAAAGAACTTACAGAAGCAGTCTATTGTTTCTTTTGGCAAATAACCCCACAAACTCCTCCATATCAGGTCTATTAGTTATTTACTTCTGATGGGCCAGAAGCACTAAATGTTTTTTTTCTTTCATGCAGCATTGTGCATGAAAGGGAGTAAAAACTTGTGACAGTGTAGAGAAAGAGCTTTCACATGATGCTTAGGATACACCTGCACCCACCAGTGCAGTCACATAAAGAGAATGCAGCACAGGAAAAGCTTCTTTATAGACCTGAAGATGGTTACACACTGCTGAAAGGACTGCTGAAAGGTCTGTTGATCCTGTCAGAAATTTCTTCTGCAATATTCTTCTTGCCACATTTATTTAATTTCACAGGCTTTCTGTGTTCATAACTTCAAGTTGCTGCAAGGGGCCCCGTATGGCCAGATAAAAAAAAAAGAACTAAAGTGAGGAAGGAGACCTGTCATCAAATCCAGATTTCTTATACATAATCTGTTCTCCAATTCAGCAATGGCTCTGTCTAAAATTTCTAGAAGGAACTGCCTCAAAGACTGACTTGGTGTGTGGGATGAGCCAGCAGGTTTGTGCCCTGCAGTGGGAAGCACCAAGCTGTCAGTCAACTGTGTTTACAGACCTTTTCTGCTTTGAAGGTGGACACTGAAATATCCAGATCATTCAGGGAATCATCAGTTTGTAAATCTTTTCTTTGGAGTAGTCATTACATTACTCATTACAGCTGCTCCACTGTAGCATTGGTGATCAGCTCCATAACCTCCATCAGAGAGATTCTTTAGAATTTGATCATTTATGTATTCAGCATCTAGCTGATCTAAGTCAAGTAAGCCAATAAGATGCTCTTCTGGAATAGAATTACAGATGAATCTAACCATTAGAGAAAGGTTCTCTACATTACATCTGTTTTGGGTTCCATCACTATACAAAAACCTGTTGTGTCTGCACTGTCATATTTGTGTTTAATCTCAATTAGCACCATCTTTGTTAGTGTGTAAATTATATTTGCATATATTTTGCATTCTGAGGAATATGTTTTGCTATATTTGCCAATTTAAGGTTCTTGGATAAAGTATATTTAAAAAAACTTGATGAAAAGACCAGCTGATATGTTATAATTTTGATTCTACTTCCAAGTCGACTCCTAGGTCCCATGAAAAGGCATTTCATTTACAGCCAAAAACCGTGCCACATCTTCTATGCTTCGAACAAAGTAGTGGTTTTTCTCTGTCTGGGTTGGACCTAATAGACCAGCGATAGTGTCATTGATCGACTCTTTGGTTTTTTTCTGCCCACATAGCCGTAGCTTGTATATGACTCCGACTGGATGCATCTTTATGAAAGTCTTTATAGTTACTGTTTGGTGCCAGTTTCCAGTTTGTAAACCCATGCTTTGTGAATGCTAAATCTTGAACATTTCTGCCCCCCCCACCCCCACATATATGACACAGAAAGTTCTTAAAGAATACTCAAGGCATGGACTGGATCGATACCAGATCAGATTAAAAGCCCGTGCTGTGTGGCCAAAGATGCGCTTCATAAATTATTAAAGTATTTAGAACTGGCTGTGATGGTGAGTCATTTAAGCCATGAGCCACTTTGGGGGGAAACACTTTTGTGTAGGGGAAGGAGCAGTCAAGTAAAACTGGTGGAGTCTGACATGATGTGGAGGAGCCCTCACTTGCTTTTTTTTTAATCAGAAAATGATGCATTATAGGTCTTCCTATGCTGTATATTTATTCAATTAAAAATACATAAAGAAAGTTACCAATAAAGTTTTAGTTGCTTATTAGCTGTTACAGATTAGCTGCTACTAAGTCAGCTTAAAAGCTGACTACTAATAAAATAAGTTAAGCAAAAATATATATACAGGTGCTGGTCATAAAATTAGAATATCATGAAAAGGTTTATTCATTTCACTAATTCCATTCAAAAAGTGAAACTTTTATATTATATTCATTCATTACACACAGACTGATATATTTCAAATATTTATTTCTTTTCATTTTGATGATTATACCTGACAACTAATGAAAATCCCAAGTTCAGTATCTCAGAAAATTAGAATATTGTGAAAATGTTTAATATTGAAAACACCTGGTGCCACACTCTAATCAACTAATTAACTCAAAACACCTGCAAAGGCCTTTAAATGGTCTCTCAGTCTAGTTCTGTAGGCTACACAATTATGGGGAAGACTGCTGACTTGACAGTTGTCCACAAGGAGGGCAAGATGCAAAAGGTCATTGCTAAAGAGGCTGGCTGTTCACAGAGTTCTGTGTATTAAGTACTACTTAAGACCAATACAAAAAAAGGATTTTTAGAAATGTTGGGTCTGGCGTATTGCATCTTCCTCTTCACAATACCCCATAGATTTTCTAAGTCTATACCCCACAATACCCCATAGATTTTCTAAGCATCCACCTCACAATCGACTGTAACTGGCATCCACCTCACAATAGAAAATGGCCACTGGGCCTCCAGACTCTGGGACCTTGATTTCCAAAGTTAATGCAAAATTTACTTTCATCAGAGAACATAACTTTGGACCACTCAGCAGCAGTCCAGTTCTTTTTGTCTTTAGCCCAGGCAAGACGCTTCTGATGCTGTCTTTTGTTCAAGTGTGGCTTGACACAAGGAATGCAACAGCTGAAACCCATGTCTTGCATACGTCTGTGCGTGATGGTTCTTGAAGCACTGACATTTTTGAATGGGTTTTGTTTCACAATCCTCTCCAGGGTGCGGTTATCTCTATTGCATGTCCATTTTTTTCTACCACATCGCCGGTCCTGTTTACTACCACTGACCAATCAAAAGTAACCATCAACTGGCATCCACCTCACAATAGAAAATGGCCACTGGGCCTCACAGCTAGTAGTAAGACACTCATTTACAGTAACTATCGACCATTTGTGCTAGGGCATGTCCCAAGTGACCATTGTAACATTTTCACCCTTATTTCTGTGAGAGATCAAAGGTATGTACAGCAGTAGGGATAGATGAGCAGAGACCAGTGTTCGGCCTACAGGGGTTCCATTACACTGGAATTTGTGAATCCAGTAGCAGATATTTGGGTGGAATGCTGAGCTTCCACAGTTTATCTAACAGAATGTCAGGAATTATGGTGTTAAAGAACAGTGCCTGAGTGTTGCTGGAGAGACATTGTAAGGGACAGCTGTTTTCATGATCCACTTCCTGAGGACACAGCTGACCTAGTGGTCAGTGGTGGTGAAAGGAGGAGTGATGTTGTGAGGCTGAAAACAGTCCAAGGCAGACAGACAGGAGTTAGGCTGGGAGGCAGAGAGAGATATCCTTTGTTCTTCAAATCTTGATAAAGGAGTAAATCTTGCATTCTTTTTTAAATAATAATGCCATTGGTAAAATCGTACAGTAGAAACTTGGAACAGTCCCAACTGCCTTGGGTGGCAATTGAATTGTTTTGGCATTATAGAAAATTCAGAGAAATAACTGACCAATATCAGTCTATATGAAATGAGTGTCCCACTGCTAACCATAGTAGCAGCAGTGGACACATGGACTGTTTGCTTGTTTGTTAATCATTCGTTTCTCTACGTCTCTGTCTGGTGGTGGACATCACCTGACGGCAGTTATGTCATCATGTTTGTACCTATTTATTCTGTTATTTGTTTTATGACCGGTGCTGTTATTATTATGTTGCAGTTTTGTTATATACTAAATTCTTAAGGTGAGGTCTGCATATACTTCCTTTTATGTTGTTTTTTTATATGGCTTTAACAAGGATAAGGATTTGTGAAAATTTGCTACAGTAGAATCTGTCAAAAATTACAAAGTGATAACCAAGGACTATCACACATGTGGCAGTGAAACTATTTTGGCTTTATGGGGAAATTCAATTCAGAGGAATAGCTAACCAAAGTCAGCCTATATGAAAAGTAGTATGCAGTAGTATGATTTCAATATAGATTTTTAAAAAGTTGGTACAGTAGAACCATTGTTGTCATGGTGACCAGTGTCGGCCAGAATAGGATGGGCTTGCCCCTTGAGTCTTGGTTCCTCCCAAGGTTTCTTCTTCACACTCTTAGGATGTTTTCCTTACCAGTGTTTCCATGGGCTTGCTCACTGGGGGATTGGACTCAGACACTTGTAAATCTGCTTTGAGAAAACATCTGTTGTAGTAAAAAAAAAAAAAAAAAGATGAAAATTTGATTTAGAATGGGCCTCAACTTGCCATAATGATAATAATGGTCCACTACACTCATGCAGTAGTGGAATTGTTTAAGCATTATGTGAAAATTTTGAGAAAGAGCCAGGCAAATTCGGCCTATATGACAATTCATATAAGGGAAGTATAACTTGGTACAGTAGAATTGGTGATTAGTTGTCCTATAGATAGTCAAGGTCCACTACTCTCATGCAGTAGTGTAATTGTTTTATGTGAAAATTTTGAGAAAAGGCCAGGCAAAGTCAGCCTTTAAACAATATTAATTCGCATAAGGGCATTATGCCATTGATATGGATTTATTAAAAATTGGTTCAGTAGAATTGGCTGTTACATGTCCTGTTTATAGTCAAGGGATACCACTCTCATGCTGTAGTAGAACTGTTTTAGCATTATGGGAAATTTTTGAGAAATGGCCATTCAAATTCAGCCTATTTGCCAATTTGCATAAGGGCAGTATGACTTTGATATAAATTTATTAAAAATTAGTACAGTAGAACGGGCTATAACTTGCCCCTTGGATACTCAAGGGGTACTACTACTGGGGGCAATAGAATGGTTTTGGCATTATGAGAAAGTTTTTAGAAATGGCCAGGCACATTCAGCCTGTATGATAAAAATTATGTGAAATTCACACAAAGGCAGTATGACTTTGATATGGATTTATTATTAATTGGTACAGTACAATGGGCTCCTACTTGCTGTACTGACAGCCACGTCGTACCACTACTGGGGGACAATGTAATTGTTTAGGCATTATGGGAAATGTTTGAGAAATTGCTTTCCATACTTTGTTTATGCCTCATTAATGACATTAATGAGACATTAATAGGGCTTTAAACTTGACCGTTGAAACAGTGCTACTGTAGAATAACTGTAAAAGCCCTATTTTTGCTGGCAGTCAAGCCCTATGATAAACTACTGAGAAATATTATATACGAAAAACATTTTGTACAGTGCTTATCATATTTAATTGTTACTGCGTTTAATGCATTGTATTTAATGCAATGATGCAAGTAGTTCAATCAAATAAACTATATTATATGTTTATAAATTTGGTAAAAGTGCGTGTCTACACCTTAAGTCTCTGTCTCTGCTTAGGGAGCGCTGGTTTGCATTGAATAGCGAAATACCGTAATATCGCGCTTACAGGTTCCTTTCGGATTTAAAGCGCGGATGACTTAAGCATGCTTTTCGGTCGGACCGAAGTCTTGCCTGTTTTCAGCGTCTCCCATATTGTATAAAAAAGGTCAATTTGCCGAAAAACGAAGAGCAATGCATAACGTTTACAAAGAAGTAAGATGCGTAATATTGGAAATATGTAGTTTTAGAATATTATTTATGTATCTAATTGACTTTGAGGCAAAATGGTAACGTTCGCGGAGATATTTGACGGGTAATGAAAATATGTCCAATCTGTGTCTAATGACTCGAAGAGCTCGGCGAATAATTGGATATCAACTGGATTCTCGAGGAAATGACACGCCATGTTTGCTAGAGAAATGTGCGTGTGAGCCCGTGTTATGTTCAAGTTAACCTGCCAGAGAGCAGGTTGGCTTCAGAGTGAAAGTTGCTATAGTAACTGACACCGGTTTTCTTTCATCTTGGTTTCTGGAAGGGAAAACCTCTAGTGTTCGTGAATTCTGAGTTACCCGGTTTTTTCGCTTAATCCGCTTTCTGGAATACACCCCTGGTTGCTGTTATTAGCTATTATTATTTACTCTAGGTGTAGTTTATGCTGGCTCTGGGTTTAAATTAGGGTGACTTGCTACATGCAGATTTTCTTTCTGCAGTAGTTCATCACCTACACAGAGAGACAGAACTCTAAAATGTATTCTAAGAATCATTGTTTTCTACAATTTATCTACCTTGTTTTCTGTCGCAGACACATTATCTACCCCCAGTGATCATCACATGGACTGAATTGTGACAAAAAATGTTGTAACGAACTGTTGTAAAGAGAGATATTATCAATAAATTTGCCTTGACTTGGCACAGATTTGCAGTTGTCTCGAGACTGATATTTTGCCCCACTGTTTTCATGATATTACATTGTCTTCTACTATCCTCTGTGTCATTTGACCTCACCCTCAACCAGTCTCTCTCATACAGCAGTCAACATTCATATATTCTAAATTACATTACTGTATTTCATATTTCCCCTATATCAGCACTTAATGGTGTTTGGTTCATTTTGTAATTATTTCTAGGTATTGGCAAATGTATCAAGCAGTATCTAGCAGTTTGGATCCTAACTTGCTTGTACTGGCTGGGAAACAAAACATGAGAGAACTGAGTGACACAACTTGAGTTTAATGAGAGCAAAGCTAAGACATAGAGCCTTGGTAAAGATGAGACAGAAACAAGAGAATGGAAACTAACTAGAATGACCAGTGATGACTGAGCAAAAACAGCTGAACTAAATCAATACGACAGGAAAAACCATACGCCAGGAACTATGACATACAGCTCTGTAAGGAAGCTATTGCATTCAACCTAAACTGGGCATACCTTGATGTTCCAGACTCTTTTCTCTGCTTCTCTTGTGAGCTGTGGGCTGGCACCTTTTCCTTTCATGTGCCTCATCCACAGTATCCTCCAAAAGAACTGTTACCTCCATAATGAAGACAGCACTAAAATTTGAACCAGATAACTAAATCTTGTCTCAGGCTAGAACTGGCAATTTCTAAGGGAAAGGTACATAAACTATATTGCCAAAAGTATTCGCTCACCCATCCAAATTATCGGAATCAGGTGTTCCAATCAATTCCATGGCCACATGTATATAAAATTAAGCACCTAGGCATGCAGACTGTTTTTCAAACATTTGTGAAAGAATGGGTCGCTCTCAGGAGCTCAGTGAATTCCAGCGTGGAACTGTGCTAGGATGCCACCTGTGCAACAAATCCAGTCATGAAATTTCCTCGCTCCTAAATATTCCAGTCAATTGTCAGCTGTATTATAAGAAAATAAAAGTGTTTGGGAACGACAGCAACTCAGCCACGAAGTAGTAGGCCAGGTAAACTGATGGAGCGGTTTAGCGGATGCTAAAGTGCATAGTGCAAAGAGGTCACCAACTTTTTGCAGAGTCAATCACTACAGACATCCAAACTTCATGTGGCCTTCAGATTAGCTCAAGAACAGTGCGCAGAGAGTTTCATGGAATGGGTTTCCATGGTCAAGCAGCTGCATCAATTTTACACTTCTACTATATATATCAAAAAATATTTATAACAACACTTCAAAGAAACCTGAATAGACTTTAATTACTTATTTTGTTCTTTACTGTTTATGCTATTGTTATTGTGGTGCCAGAGGTGGATGGGCCCCCTTTTGAGTGTTGGTTCTTCTCAAGGTTTCTTCATTATACTCCCAGAGAGATTATCCTTGCCACTGTCACTCTTGGCTTGCTCACTGGGGGCTTGGACTTGGACTTCTGTAAAGCTACAACGGCTATTGTAAAAAGAGCTATATAAATAAATTTGACTTGACTGTGCTTGTGACGGCAGGTGTGAGGGAGCAGAAGACGACGCTACTGGGAACATGCTCAAGGGTTTATTAGAGCAGGGTTGCCAGTGGCGTAAAGAGTCACTCATACACAAAGTCAATAAACACAAAGCAAAAGCACAAACAGTACCAGGAGTTTACCGGTCCGGCTGTAAGCGGGTAGCTTGAATACAAAGACTGCGACAGCGTGTGAAGCAGAGGCTGTGAGAACAATCAAACAAGGCCAATATACAGCAATGTGTGTGCTGTGCAGTGGCTTTAGGTAGCGTCTCTGATGGTCACCGCTAGGTGTAATTAATAAACAAGAGATTGGGAACGTGGCAGTTGTGATGACGCTGAAGTGGTAGGCGTGGCCTGCGGGCTGGGTGCCTGGCGTGACGTGACAGTGCTTGACATGAATAAAGAGTAAAAAGTAACAATTTTTTCAAGCATTTTGAGTGTAGTGCCTTCCACAATTATTGGCACCCCTGGTTAAGATGCGTTAAAAGCCTTCAATTTCAGAAGTATAATCTCACACAGAAAATTGTAGAAAAATGTAACATTAAACTCAAGTGAAATACTAATTCATCACTTCCTGTTTCCCTGGTGTATAAATATGGCATGAGACAGAGGCCTATTTCTCTTATCCACTCTTCAACATGGGAAAGAAAAGAGAACACACCATTCAAGTAAGGCAGATGCATCGACCTTCATAAGTGAAGCAATGGCTTCAAGAAAATAGCCACTCGCCTACACCTGCCCATATCTACAGTCAGAGCAATCATCAAGAAGTTTAAAACAACTGGAACAGTAACAAACAAGCCTGGACGAGGAAGCATTTACATTTACATTTATGTTTATGGAATTTAGCAGACGCTCTTATCCAGAGCGACTTACAAAAGTGCTTAGGGATACTTGAAATATCTAGTGTAGCTCAGATAGACCCGAATCCGTGTACCCCAAGCTGGAATACTACCAGAAAATAGTCTTATGACTAGGAAGCAAGTTTATCTTGCCACCACACCTGGATAGGTAGCTAGCTAACTCACCTGTCTACGTTCGTCGTGCTCCGCCATCTTGTGAACAGACTTTGTGTACTGTGCTGTCACTCACAAAACCAGGAGCCATCAGCCAATAGCATTCACTAAAAGAAACTCCCCCCCCATGAGCCCGCCCCCAAAGTGCCAAAAACGCCCCTTGTCAAAATTCGCGCAAAAAAGATCCGAGGCAAATGTGCTTGTTGCGCGAGCACAGACATAAAACCGAGAAGGAAAAAAACACTCGAGCATGAAAAAAAAACAGTTTGAGCGCGCGCAGTAACACAAAATTCAGCTTTCTGTGTGCACGACTTTCACATTTACGCTCGCGAGTTGAATATTTACGCTCGTGAGTTGAATATTTACGCTCGCGAAATATTTGTTTGCGCCCCCTAGTTTTGGCATAGAAATGACTCCATAGATTAAGTGCTACTTGTTGGCAAAGGGTGTTTTACAAAGTATTAACAGATTGTTTAATGTAAAAGAATTATTTCTTAATGTGGGATTTTTCCCCACTGAATAAATACACTTGAATTAGATTTTATTTTTCTCTTTTTTGCACAGTTGTCCTACATATTTTTTTAAAGAATTAATTTATTAGAAGCCTAAGAACCCATATTAACCAGGGGTGCCAATAATTGTGGAGGGCATGAATATACTATTTACTCTTTTCTCAGTCAGTGTTGAGTGCAAAGGTGTTAAATGTTGTAAGATGGCAGAAAGTCTGACGGGCATTCGTCTTTGAAATGCTCTCTCATCAAACATGCCTGTACTAACCCATAGCAACCAGAATGTGGGCAGCATGGACCTGGGTGAATCCACATTGAATCCACATGGGCACTGCATGTAGCAGTCCTCACTCTTTCTGTAATTTGGGCTGAATTAAGTCAGGTTTGGAACTGCACAAAGCCACACTGGCCCCGTGTGGGCAGCCCACATTAAGGGTGCAGTTAGGACTGCCTGAGCAGGCCCAGTGTTTTGGGACCAGTCATTTTCCAATGCGCAAACTCTCATATACAGGCCTCCTACTGTGGACTGTGTGCAGAAACTTTGACTCATGCATAGTTATATGCAACATTCTGGATAGAGATGAAACTGTCAATATTCATAGTGAATTCATAGGGAATTATAGTTCAAGTATCAAATGGTTATCCTTGCACATAGGACTTCTGATCTAGCATAATAAAAATACATAGGTAATTTTGTTATGAGAAGCATTCACTAAAATACAAATAGGCTACAATGGATGCCTACTGCACTATAGCCATGGTGATAGAGAATGCATTTTTAAGAACCACAAACACCTACTTATCATTAGTAATAACAGGATAATGAGCCAATTTAATCTTCAAAGTGTCATTCTATTCAAACTATTGTCATGATGACCCTTACCTCCTCCCTTGTCCTGTGTCTGTGTGGGGGTGTCTGTTGTGAGTGTGCGTGTCAGTGTTAATGTGTGTGGTGTGGGCATGGTGTTGAATGTTTGTCTTGTTATCGTTACTTGTTTCACCTGTGGTGCATCTATGATGTGAATGTATTTAAGTGTGTGTAAGTCACTCTCTGTTGTCAGTCTTTGTCAACGTTATGCGTGAGTTTCTCGGAATTCGTCTAAAATGAAACTATAGTAAATAAAGCTTCCTTCGACATTCCATGCTCAGCATCCTGATTTCCCTTCATTTAGTACTTCACGCAGTGGTCGCGTTACAACTATGTGTTGAGCTGAGTGCAGTTTTAGAGAGACGATCTTTGTTGAATTGGATACTGACAGTACTGATGTTGCAATTGTGAATGCTCAAAATGAATTTGTCAGTGAAACATCATGTTACAAACATCCAAACCTCTGATGCCACAATGACTTTCACCAGTGACACAATTCACCCTACATTTCAGTGTTACATTTCAATTTCAATCTTACAGAAAACAGTACCTTAACACTAGATTGATCAATCCCTGGTTGGTCAGTACGGTGTCTTTCACTCCACCGTGAATCACCAGTCTATTTAAAGTCCAGTTTTAAAAATAATTCAGAATGCTGCTGTTGTGCAATTTATCTCAAGTCATGCCATCCATAAAGCTCAGGAAGATGCTGATGTTGTATGCATGCATACACACACTGATTCTTATGATCACCATTGTGAAGAGAGGTTCTGTCTCCTGAGTTCTTACAGCCTGTTTGCACAGCATGAAGCCCTGAAACGACACAGCCTTTTTACCTCTGGGACCATGCGGTTCTGTGTCCTATGTCACACTGTCCCTCAATGCCTTTCAGCTCAGACAGCAATCATGCACACACATACACACACACACACCCGAGCACAGTTCCAGCATAAATGTTGTCGATATATTTGCCATGTCAATGCCACAGCTCAGATATGACACAAAACATATACAATTTTATTCAAGAGAACTCAGAGAGAGAAAGAGAGAGAGAGAGAGAGAGAGAGTCATAAAAAGAACTTTGCTAATGTTTCTGTTGGACTCCATAGCCCTTACTAATACAATATGCAATCTGGATAATGGAAGAATTGTGTCTGCTCACCCCATCCCAGCTTTTTTCATACATACTTAGCATAAAAGATGCTGATTTAAGGTTTATTTCTACTCACCTCCAACGTCAACTACAAATTAAACTGTACATTTAGAACATTATTTAGAAGACAAGGGATGTAGATATAGGGTATAGAAATGAATGCCAGGACAGTGTCAATGCTTCTGTATCTATCTTACTTGTTCTATGGTTACCAATGCTTGCAAAGAAGCTTACTTTCTAAATGGTCATGAGATCCAAGGCTTATTAATTTTAGTGATGACTCATGCTGCATATTACAAGGTGTGAAGAAGGTTTGCTATGAAGATGAATTAACATTAGCAAGCTCAAGGGATCACTAAGCTGAGTGGAACAGTTGCAGCATATAATATAAAAAATATATATAAAAAATATATTATTTAAAATTATTAAAATAATGTGTTGGTTATGTCATAATTAATGATTTTCACTTAAAGATCTTCACTGGTAAACTGGCATTGAGCAAGATTTAACTATGGGCAGCTGTTTTTGTTATTGCAGCAGTGCATGCATCCCCAAATTTAGAAGTCAGAATTCTGAAATGAATGCTGAAATTGCAACTTCCTATAGACTGCATCTGCATCATGAGGCCTGTGAAAGTCCTGTGTTGTTGGAGACGCAACTCACTATGTCATTTAAGATTAAAACAATCTTTTTTAAAGAAAAAAGCAAACACACTGACCCCTACAATAAACAAGCCCAGGCAGTGATATTTCATAAATGAACCAAAAGCACTCCTAAATGCATGCCCTCTGTTTTACAATTATCATCGTGGTGCCTGGGGTCGGCCAGAGGAGGATGCCCCCCCCCTTGAGTCTTGGTTTCTCTCAAGGTTCCCTTGCTCATGCTTTTAGGATGTTTTATTTTCCATTGTTGCCCTTGGCTTGCTCACTGGGTTCTTGGACTCAGACATCTGTAAAGATGCATAGTGACAACGGCTGTTGTAATAAGCGATATATAAATAAATGTGACTTTGACTTAATCTCAATCCCTGGGACAAATAGCAGTCCAATACCTAGACCCAAGTACTTTAGGACTGACCTTGATGTTGACAAAAAATAGCAGGGAGCTAGGAGTGAGCTAGGGTTAGGGTACGGTGAGCACTCCCAAAGATCATGTCTTCATTAAAGTACAGCCATGTTCTGGATCTGAAACAGACCATATTGATCCCCTTCCCTCTCTGTTTATGTGTTATCCATAGTGCCAAAATATATATATAAAACACAATGTAAGTCTATGTTACTGTAACTTCTATTTGTGGTCCTACAGCACCATCTTGCTTTTACTTCACACAGTGACATTCTATAGAACACAAAATGTAGTCTCTGTTGATTTGATTAGATTAGATTCTACTTTATTGTCATTGTGCATGTGCAGGTACAGAGCCAATGAAATGCAGTTAGCATCTAGAGTATTATTTACATTTTACATAAAGTGCCGAATCAGCCATGGACGATGGTGCAGTAGCAAGTAATATATACATATGAATATATACATATCTATATACATCTATAAATATATATATACATACAGAAGGTTATTGGAGAAAAATCGTAAGTATATGCTAGGAGCAGAAATCAGATGAAGGTTTGAACTATAGAGCATTGTGAATACACAGTATATACAGAGCAGAAAAAATAATCTGTAGTAGAGTAAGTAAAGAACAATGCTGTGTCATTTGATAGGCTTGCATATACAAATAAGGTGCATTTACAATACAGAGAGAGCAAGGGTGGGGTAATGCAAGTGCAATGTAATTGTGCAATGTAAGTTAAGGGAGAGGGAGTGCAATGTAAGTTAAAATGTCCGTGCAGCATTCATCAGAGTCACAGCCTCATGAAAGAAACTCTTCCCGAGTCTGCTGGTGTGGGAGCGGAGGCATACCGATGTCCAAGTCCGATCCCCTGGTGAGCAAGCCAAAAAGAGCAACAGTGGCAAGAAAACACTCCCTAATAGCATGAGGAAGAAACCTTGAGGCCCATCCTCCTCTGGCTGACACTGGACACCACAATAACAAAGGTAGAAACAACAAGGTACACAGTGAGCAGAGTCTATTCTGGGTTTTCTTGAAGTCCTAGACTACATTTGTAGTTAAGTCCAAAATCCATCTGGCACAGGACTGTCTACTGCGGGTGATGGAGAAGTGGATGGCTGGCTACAGCAAGAGGCATCAGGGGGGTGGTGGGAGAAGTTACAGCTGCTGAGACAGGTTGAGGCTCAGCAACAACATTTGCAGGAATGGGTTCCAGCAAACCTAGCACAGCTGAAAGGATGGAACCAGAAGGAAACAAGCATGAGGTCTCCCTAGAACATAAGCACTCCATCACTTCCAGTCCACAAACCTGAGTGACAAAAAGAGGTAAAGTGACAGCACCATGATGTCCCATTTTAACATCACTCTGAAGGCCTATGGACCCCCAGATATACGTACACCTTTAACTAAGATGAGAACAAAGCCTGACTATATAAATAGGTTTTCAACTTAAATACTGAGACACTGTCTGAGTCTTGAACATTGGAAGGTTATTCCATATTGTGGGTGCTTTATAGGAAATGACTGTTAATCTAAGCAGACATGGCAGATCATAGCAAACCAGAAATTTGCTGAGGTACTGTGGGGCAAGACCATTCAGTGCTTTGTAGGTCAATAGAAGTATTTTATAATCAATACAAAATTTAACTGGGAGCCAAAGCAGTGTAGCTAAGATAGGAGTAATATGTATATGTAATATGTAATACTCTGGCTGCTGCATTTTGTACTAACTTGAGCTTGTTATGCACTTAGTGGTAGAACCAGATAGCAGGACATTACAGTCTGAAAGTGATAAATGCATGGACTAATTTTTCAGCATCATGTAAAGATAGTATGTGTAACAATTTCGAGTGAACAGGAGGAGAATGCAGGTGCAACCAACATACACAAGAAACAGTAGACGAACAAGCAGTCCAAACATTTAATGAAAGGCACACAACACCACCAACTCGAAAATGTAATACATCAAAGGGCAACAAGAGACGAATGGAACACAAAACGGGACAAAAGCAGTTAAGACTGAAACTAAGCAACCACATAACCAGACATGAAATAACCAAAAAAACACGATAAACAGTGTTACTAAAGACAGAACTAATACATAAACAAAGGAATGATACAACGAGAATAACAAACAAACCTAAACCAACTAATGACATGGGAATTATCTAGCAAAACAAAACGACAACGAACTAGAAATGGACTGTCACGTCCCAGCGCACGCCCAGCTCGCAGGCCACGCCCACCACCCGTGGCCTGCCCCGTTCCCAATCACCAG
>JAOXYF010021063.1:0-17133 GCA_028565775.1 Sternarchorhynchus goeldii
GACATCAAAGAAAATATTCAGATTTTGATATTTAATATACAAACATTATACATAATACACAATATACAAGTGATACATAATATACAGTGTTGACAAAAATATTTAAACTTCTTCAGTATATTTAAATTGTTTTTATTGTATAATTTGAAATGAATTTTCTGTCCTTATCTATGATTTCTTATATATGTCCTTTATATAGTATATATGTATTATATATGCGTTATATGTACGACAGCACGATGACCTCGCCGATGCACTGCAAAGTAAGAGATCAACAGAAATACATTACCCACAATACTTATTACCTACTTATATATGCTACAGAAATACATTACTCACAATACCTATTACCTACTTATATATGCAATAGCTGTATATTAATAATTGGTTCTTTGGTTCTAAAATTTTCTTGAGCCTTCACTTTCCATATTTGTCTGAATAACACCTGATTAGAGGTACATAGTCTTTTTCATTTCTCAGATCTGTGACATTTACATGTTTTTAACTGTTTTATTAGGTGAGCTGATTGGTGTTCAACAGCGAGCACTAAAATCCAAACTGATTAAAAAGTACAACCATGTATGTGAAGGAATTGCAGTCCAAGGAGATTCCAACATTCTAGATAAGATCTACACAGACCTGTACATCACAGAAGGTGGAACTCTACAGGTTACCAGAGAGCATGAGGTGAGACAGATTGAAAAGAAAAACACCCATATGACAAGAGACACGACTCAGATGCAGCCAGAGAAGCCAGTCGACTGCAAGAAAATGCTTGAAGCATCACCAGATCAAGACAAACCCATCAGAACTGTGTTGACCCAGGGGGTGGCTGGCATTGGGAAATCGATCTGTGTGCAGAAGTTTGTTCTGGACTAGGCTGAAGGGAGAGAATATCAGGACATCACGTTCATATTTCCACTTCCTTTCCGCGAACTGAATTTAAAAAAGGAAAAATATGGATTGATGGACATTATCTGTCATTTGATGGATTGATGTTATCATCATCAGTCAAAAGGACTGAGATTCACAGATAAGCATAAAGTCATGTTCGTCTTTGATGGTCTGGATGAATGTCGACTTCCTCTGGCATTCCAAGAAAATGAGTCCTGGACTAGTGTGTCAATGCCAGCCTCACTGGATATTGTGTTGACAAGCCTCATCAAGGGGAACCTGCTTCCCTCTGCTCTCATCTGGATAACCACCAGACCAGCAGCAGCAGCTAAGATCCCTGCTGAGTTTGTCGACCGTGTGACAGAGGTACGCGGCTTCAATGATGAGCAGAAAGTAGAGTACTTCAAAAAGAATATCACTGATGAGAATTTGGCCAATCAAATCATTGATCACATTAAAGGATCAAGGAGCCTCTTCATCATGTGCCATATCCCTGTGTTCTGCTGGATTTCAGCCAGTGTACTTCAGAACATTCTCGTAGGACCAGAGTGTGAGGATACACCAAAGACACTGACAGATATGTACACTTACTTTCTGATCTTTCAGACCATACAAGGGAACATAAAGTACATAAAAAAACAATGCATCTGTAGAAAAGGCTATGGACTTTTAGCTTAACAAGTAGTTTCCCTGTTTATTTGATGCACTTCCTGAGCTCACGTTAATGGCTCTTATTTTGACACCGCTAGTTTTAGAATATGACATCACGTATGACGCCATCTTTGTTGGTTCAGAAGCCTTGAATTTGTGTTACCTGACTTCAGAAAGTTTACTCCTTCATCTAAGTTAATCCCGATGTTTGTGTGCATAAATGACTAACGTAAGTAACTGAATATTGTAACTTAGGTTAAGTTAAGTCAGTATTGACGTATATGTTGGTATATTTTTGTTTATCCTGAAGTTATTTGGTAGATTGTGGTGAACCTGTCTAGATCACATGCTGCCTATGTAATTGATGTAATTTCAGTTTATCTCCCTCAGGTAAGTGTATTAGTGATTAGTATAGAGCTTAGTGTAGTGTGAATATTATAGTAACACCACAGACAACATTTGATTTATTGTATTTTATTACTGTTGTGTTTAGGATCACGCAAACGTATGAGCGTAGATCAGAACCCATGTGAAGTGTTCCACCTTGAGGTTCAATAGAAGAAAGTCAAGTTTAACCAACCCGTCTGGCGTCATCCTTTCTAACCAAATCCCCCCATTCAACACCTTCAGGCTTTAAGTAGTGCTCTGGCCGGCATTCCTTGATTGTGTCCGATGGAAAACTGAACGGCGCAACCTATTAGTTTAATATACAGTCCAACCACCTGCTATCTCCCCTACAGCATCAGACATACCCTGGGACATAAAGGGAATTCTGTCTCTGGGAAAACTAGCCTTTCAGCATTTGGAAAAAAAAACAACCTGATCTTCTACTCAGAAGATCTGGAAGCATGTGAAATGCATCTCAGTAAAATATCAGTCTACTCAGGACTGTGCACTCAGAAGAATGACAGATTTCAAGGCACCGTTTTCAGTTTTGTCCATCTGAGCATTCAGGAGTTCATTGCAGCTGTATTTGCATTTGTACATCTCATTAATGACAAGAACGTCTTTGCTCAACATTCCACATCACAGAGGAGCAAAAATGAAACGGAGATGATTGATCTGCTTAAAGCTGCAGTGGACAAAGCTTTGGAGAGTGAGACTGGGCACTAGGACCTTTTCCTGTGCTTTCTTCTGGGTCTCTCACTGGAGTCCAAACAGAAGCTCATACGAGGTTTGATGAGAGAGGCAGGAAGAGGCTCTGTTCATCAAAACGACATAGTTTACATCAAGTTGAAGTTTGGACAAAATCCATCTCCAGAGAGATCAATCCATCTGTTCTACTGTCTGAATGAGTAGAATGATGACTCTCTGGTGAAAGAGATCCAGAATTACCTGAGCTCAGGATGTGTGTCTGAAGCTGAACTCTCACCTGCACAGTGGTCTGCTCTGGTCTTTGTGCTGCTGACATCTGAAGAGGATCTGAATGTGTTTGATTTACAGAAGTTTATCAAATCTGATGAGTGTCTTTGGAGACTGATGCCAGTGGTTCAGCATGCTAAAACAGTTCTGTAAGTAGAACATTGTTCTCTCCAACAGAGTTCAGTAATACTGATATCTAGTGACAGAAATACTAATACATTTACATCTTATCCAGAGCGACTTATAAAAGTTTTTTTTTTTTTTGTTGGCTCACAGAATGCATCCTAGCCAGTAAGTAGGATAGAGTTCAATATATATTTGAACTAGAAAACTGCTAAAATACAAGAATTGCTGTTGATCCTAGTGAGGACGATGTAATATGATCTCATCTTTAAGGATGGTGAAATATGATCTCGTCTTAATGATAGTGAAATATAATCTCTCACAATCTGATCTGAACCACAGACTTGTAGCTACAGACACATTTATTGACTTATCAGACAAAAGGAGTAAAGGAAACCTGGATAACATAAATAGAACAATATGTTGATAATGACCAGAGGTTTGAAATTCATTAAAACACAGGCATATAAAAATGAACTTAAAACAAAATAACCAGATTTTGTGTTGAACTGAGCAAACTAAAGAACAAACAAACCAACAGTTATTATTATTAGTTATTTCCAATAGTCCATTAGCTTTTATTAGTTATTACTTATTTTTCCCTCTTTTGTTTGCCTCACTATATAATCCTGTGACGGCGGCAGTGAGGGAGCGGAAGGCGAGGCTGCAGCAAATGTAGTCCTTTATTTAGAGCTGCTAGTGAGCAGTGAGCTAGCAAAACTAGCTAGGTTAGCAGCTAGCAAGGCAACATGCAGAAAACAAAAGGCTAAAGCTTGCAGAGGCAGGCGTGGCTTGGCTTCGGCAGAGGCGACAGGCTCAGTCCATCAAGGGCAAGCGAATGTGCAGCAATGGTACAGCTGAACCTGTGGGCTTATATACAGAGGTGGAATGGTTAATGATCATTGGGGACAGGTGGAGTTTGATAAACCGGTGACGTGGAAGAGGTAGTGGTGCTGGGCCTGGGTGCCCCAACAACGTGACAAATCCCAGTATAATCTCACCATGGCACTTGATTCTGTAGCTGGCTCAGACCGAGTTGATTCTGAAGCTGGTTCATACAGAGGTGGCCGCATTTCCAGAAGGTGACATGGCAGGAGTGTTGGTGCTGGTTGTCCTCTAGGCCGATTGTGCTTTTGTGGAAGATTCTATAACAGATTAATCACTGGCTGCTTGACAACTTTTATTTCACATTTTAGGCTCTGTGAGTATAACCTGACAGAGAGAAGCTGTTCAGCTCTACTCCCAGTTCTCACCTCAGAATCCTCCACACTGATGGAGCTGGACCTGAGCAACAACTCCATACAGGATTCAGGAGTGGAGGAGCTCTCTGTAGGACTGAAGAGTGCAAACTGGAGAAACTGAAGTGAGTTTCTATCTCACATCATGTAGATTTCATCTATAGTTTTGTGTTGTTGTTGGATATAATCTAATTGTTATGCTCTGTAAACCCTCATTCAGTCCCAGTGCAGCACTAGTGTAACAACAACCTTTCTCTGTCCAGTCCAAGTTTGTTGAGCTGAGCCCCAAGTCAAGAGATCAGACTCAGCTCTATATAGAGATGCTCTAGATAGTAAAGCTGTATTGTAGGGTTAAGAGGAGAAGAGTCATGCATAGAGGGAAAGCAGTGTGTGTTGGGGGGGGTGTAAAAAGGTCAGATGGGTGATAAGGTGCTGGGTGAACTGGCACACTCGTGACAGCACAGGGTCTTTGCGTGTCCACTGGCTCATGTCTTTGGCTGACACTAGCGTCACCTCTTCCATCATCAGTACACGCTCCTCCTGCGCTCTCTTGGTGGACAACTGTGGCAGAGGGAGTCGGCTCAGAGCGTCTGCGTTCCTGTGGTGTTTGCCTGGCTTGTACATGATCTCGTACTCGTATGCTCTCAAGGTCACGGCCCATCGTTGGATGCGAGGGGATGCCATCTGTGGCACTGCTTTCATCTCGTTGAAGAGTGACAGTAGGGGTTTGTGGTCAGTGCAAATGACAAACTTCCTCCCGTATAAGTACTTGTGAAACCGCTGTATGCCAAACATCACCGCCAGCCCTTCTTTGTCGAGTTGTGAGTGTTCTTGACATGAAGCCGATCGGTCGCTCTTGCCCGTCTGTCATGCCATGTGACAACACCGCCCCTACCCCATAAGGCGATGCGGCACAAGACAGGACCAAGTCCTTCTGGCTGTCATAATGTACTAACACTTCTGACGACTGCATGAGTCTCTTAGACTTCTCAAATGCTCTCTCCTGCTCCTCATGCCAGTGCCACTTGGTCTCTTTACGTAGCAGCTTGTGCAAGGGAGCTACAAGTGTTGACAGGTTTGGCAAGAACCTGTTGTAGTAGTTGAGTAGGCCTAAGTAAGCTCTCAGCTCTGTGATGTTGTTTGGTGCGGGTGCTTGCTGTATGGCCTTTAACTTGTTCAGCAGAGGGTGGAGCCCCGAGGTGTCCATGGTGTGCCCCAGGAACTCTGCTTCCCTCTCCAGAAAAGCACACTTGTTGCGCTTGAGTCGAAGGCCTGCCTCTCTTAGCCACTGTAGGACAGCATTCAGTGTCTCCAAGTGCTCATGGTCACTCCGCCCCGTCAAAAGGATGTCATCAAGGTACACTGCCACGTTCGGGATGCCTGCCACCACCCCTTCCATCATCCGCTGAAAGATGGCTGGACTGGAGGACACGCCGAATGGTAAGCAATTCACCTGAAAGAGCCCTTTGCGTGTGTTAATTGTGACATACGGCTTTGAGGCCTCGTCGAGCGTGACTTGTTGGTAAGTGTGACTGAGGTCTAGCTTTGTAAACTTCTCCCCTCCCGTCAGCTTCTCGAATAAGTCCTCCAACTTTGGTATTGGATACTGCTCAAGCTTGGAGACTAAGTTTACTGTGAGCTTGTAGTCACCACAAATGCACACTGAATTGTCAGGCTTTAGCACCGGCACGATTGGTGCAGCCCACTCTGAAAACTTGGCTGGCTCTATGATTCCTTGCTCTGTGATCCTCGCCAGCTCCATTTCAACCTTCTTTCGCATGGCGTAGGGGACGGGCCTGGGCTTGTAGAACTTTGGCGCCACATCCTCATTGATGTAGATTTTGGCTGGCGGGCCTATCCAGGTCCCGAGCTCCTCCTTGAACACCCCTTCGTTCTGCTTAAGCACATTCTGCAAAGTTAGTTGAAGCTGGTCTAGCTTATTAACATATACACAGTTCATGTCTAACTCCCTGAGCCATGCACGGCCTAGCAGGTTTGGTCCGGTGCCTGCTACCACAACAACCGGTAAGTGCTTGGCTTTGTTTTGGTATGTCACGGTTACATTGGCTGTCCCTAGGGTTGTGACTTTTTCACCTGTGTATGTTTTCAATGTAATTTAGCAGTTTTGCAGTTCTTGTGCCTTCCCAGCAGCTCACAATTTGCCATATTCGGCCTTCGTCAGGATGGTAACACTACAGCCTGTATCCACGTCGAAATTCAACACAGTGTCCATTTAAGTCTAACTGTGTGGTAATGGGGTCAACTTTTGTCATTTTTGAGCTTTTGATGTTGTACATAGCAAACACCTCATCCTCACTGGATTGTGGATCAGGGGACTCTTCCACATAATGTGCATACTGCCTTTTTTCGTGCTTTGCCGTTGCCCTTTCTGGTTTCCCTCCCCCCTTAACACTAGAAGCGCAGCGCCTCATTTACATACTTGTACCTAGAAGTGCCGAGGGCCGGTCATTTGACCGCTTTCACCACCTACTACTAGCGCCGTGTTGTTTTCACCTACTTAACACTAGAAGCGCCAAAGCACCGGTCTTGGTATAAGTAGGTCGAACAGACGCGGCGCTTCTAGTAGACGTCACAGCGGGCAAATGACCGGCCCTCGGCGCTTCTAGGTACAAGTATGTAAATGAGGCGCGGCGCTTCTAGTGTTAAAGGTATCTGTCAAGTCCTGGTCGGCTTCATAATATACTTCAGCAACAGATGTGCTGTGACACATAAGCCGCTGTACCTGTTCCTTCTGCTGGTAGTTCAGTTCATGGCCAACCTGAAAGGCATCATTAGCACAGTACAAAAGAGTAACACATTATTAAGATAAACAGACAATGCAGTATAAAATAAAAAGGAAATATAATGTAAAAAATGCATTACATATGTGCTAATGCTGCTCTGTAAGAGGCCAAATGTTGGTTTTCCTGACGGCCCAAACTCCTTCCAGCAGTCCTGAAAACTGTCTGGATGGTGGCAGAAGGGACCCCCCATTGTTTGCAAAAAACAGTTTGGATTTGCCCAAAGGGTATTTGTGCCTGTGATATAAAAACCTGGAGAACCAGGCATATTCATCCTTTTGCAAAGGGATCAACGCATGTCCGTATACTGAGGACGTCTTGTGATTTGCAACCTGTGAAAACAAACATGTGACACAACGCAAGGGACACATGACAAATCATTCACACAGTTACACTCACCGGCCACTTTATTAGCTACACCTGTTCAACTGCTCATTAACGCAAATGTCGAATCAGCCAATCACATGGCAACAACTCAATGCATTTAGGCATGTAGACATGGCCAAGACGATCTGCTGCAGTTTAAACCGAGCATCAGAATGAGGAAGAAAGGTAATTCAAGTGACTTCTTGTTGGTGCCAGATGGGCTGGTCTGAGTATTATAAAAAAGGTTTAAAATGGTTCTGGGAAGCTTTTCTCTTCTTGCTCTGACGTCACTGCAGACTGTGTCCCTCTGCTGTTGCCGTACCTCCATCAGACGAGTGAGAGCTCTGGGATGGATGGTGTGTAGCTGCTGCAGTTTCTCATTAATATATAATATAATTTAGTTGATACTTGGCTAAAAGCTCAAACACTTTTCTAATACATTTTGCAAACATATTGTGCCTTTTTAGTGAATAGTTTTGATTAAAAAAACTAAGAAAGTTGAGAAAGTTAACTTTGCTATATTGTCAATGCACGTGCTGTAGTTAACTGAGCCATGTTGGATGGCTAACATGTCTTTGTTGGCAAAAGTTGATTGAATTTATAATTTCTTATATTTTTATTACCCCAGCTTGTGAAGTCTGCAGCGGTCTTATGCAAGAGGAGATAAATGCATCTTAAAATCTGTTTCAGGTGTGTTACAGTTGGTCCATTTTCCTTCCACAACTGTGTAGCGCATAGTGTGTGTGTGTGTGTGTGTGTGTTCTACAACACGTTCATTTTGTGTGCATTAAGAGAGTTTTTTATTTGTAATTTCGGTATTTTTATTAAGAACAATCTATACGATCACATGTGTTTTGTAAAGCTATACGATGTAAAATAGCAGACGAGTGAGAGCTCTGGGATGGATGCTTGTGAAGTCTGCAGCCGTCTTATGCAAGAGGAGATAAATGCATCTTAAAATCTGTTTCAGAATAAACAGTGGAAAGCAAGCCCCTGTGTCTGACTGCTTCGGTGACCGAATAGGAGTCGTTATAGTTACAACAGAGGCATGCAGAAGAGCACCTTGTTGAATCTATGCCACGAAGGATTAAGGCAGTTCTGAAGGCAAAAGGGTGTTCAACCCGGTACTAGCAAGGTGTACCTAATAAAGTTCATGTATGGTTGGCTGGATGTCCCCTTTGTTTTGTCCTTAGCTTGTAAGTTGTCTGTGTTTGGTGTTCTGTTCATAATGTTTTCTTGGCTCCTCACACCTTTTGACTTCGGTTTGTGCTTGCACACGTGTTTCACCCCATCCACCCTGATACATCACAGTAACTAGATGGCAAGTCAGTAAAATGTGAAGTCTTACCATAACACTACATCCATGCTTGTCTTGAGGTGCTGCATAGACTTCACTTATTTCCAGTCCAGTCAAGACTCCTCTACGGTATCCTGTCAGGCAAAGTATGTACCCTGATATTAGGCCATACAGATGGTGAAGATTTTTTTTGGCAGAGGACGCTTCTCCAGAGTGCCTGGAAAAACAAAGGATGTAAATGTACAAAAGAACCTAAGAATGAAAACTATAGCCCATTGGACTGTCCATACATATAGCAGCCGGTTTTTCTCGTCTGGCCTTGTCTAGGAAGGTCTGTAGATCTGCTGCAGTTATTCTTTCTGAAAAGTAAATGCAATATAAATAAAAGCATTCCACATTATAGGTGACCTGCCATGAAATAAAAAAACATACTGAAATAAGGGGCAATTACTTGATGTTTTGGCTTTTACATGTTTATTGTGTACAACAACTCTTTTGGATATTTTTTTCTGCAGGCTGTTGAGACAAAAAATTGCCCCTCTCACGGTCTTCTTGGAGACTTTCACAGTGTCCAACTCTGCTTCAAGGACAAATTTCAGAAAGCATCTCACGTCACTTAAGTATATTCTTATAGTTGTTGGAGTAAAATAACAAGCTGTCTAGCCACCTGAAATGTAAGAAGAAAAAAACACAATATACATTTCCAAATTATTTTAAAGTCTTTATTTGTGTGATCTAAACCTCCTTTACAAATCTGTCCCGGTCTGATAAGAAAGTGAAATGCATGTTTGGCACCCCTCTTTCACACATGAAAGCCATCCAAGATGAAACATGTGTGACTCTCTGGCATGCATTTGTAGCCGGGCTTGTGTGTGTGTGCGCGTGTTTCTCTTCCCAAGTTGACTCGGTCACGCCCCATTGGGACCCTCTGCGTTGTGAAATAGGATGGAACAACTGGACACACTCTGCCATACAGTTGAAGTTGATTTTCATTCTCTTTCTCTCACCCTCCTGTGCATGAAATGAGTAGCAAAAAAAAAGGTACAGCATGGAATGAGTCGTCTCACACACACGAGCAGCTCTCCTCAGTGAGATTAGTTTTTTTTCTCTGCATCATTTACAAAAACATTTATAATCTCTATTTTATAATATAGAATGACAAATATTGCATATGTTATAAAAATAGATATTTCACAAATAAAATGCTAGAAGCTATAAAATAAAATTCTGCACAATACATTGCTCTGTTCACTTGAGAGACTTCCAAATATGGCATATTTCTTTGCTGAACATGAAATTTCATAGAACAAGACTAAACTAATCAAAGATAAACAATACAACAGCTGCAATTAAACAATGAACTGTTTCAGTACGTGTGTATGAAATGAGAGTAGCAAAAAAAAGGGGTACAGCATGGAATGAGTCGTCTCACACACACAAGCAGCTGTGAGAAGAAAAGCACACTGTTTTTATTTCATGGGGTCTGCTGCACGGATTAAAAACACTATACAAACTCTCTATGCGCTGCACACAAAACCATTAATATCTTCTTCTCGGTACTGAAATACATATCAACTAACCAATTCCAGCGCATTAAAAGTGCTTAAACAATTTTGAAACAGTTTTTTACGAGGAGCATAGGAAAACACCCACCTCTTCTCAGTGAGATTATCCGCGAATTGAGGAGAGAGTGGAATAGCGCCGATAGTGAGAACCCACGTAATTTCAAAATAAAAGTCTGCTTCTCAGCACACTGTACACCCAAAATTACAACGTCAAATTGTCCACATAGAGCGCACATACAACATAACTACGTGAAGAACCATATACTTAAATAACAAATGCAATTAGGGAGGGATTTTATGTGAAATAAAAATTTATTTTTAATTTTATTTATTCTCATCCGCTACACATTCTCATTCTGGCGACGTGTGGCCTTCAGTGCATTTACGTCATGTCTGAAGGACTTGCTCTGTAGCAAAAGAAAATTAACTTTACAGAACATTCAGAAAAATTACAAGCAGACTGGCACCACAAAGTATGAGAGAGAAAGAGAGTGCATGACAGAAACAGTGTATCCGAACATAAACATCTGAACATAAACCGGGCTATGTGCAATAATTTTTAAACAGAGTTTTATTGATGCAGTACAGCACCTCTCCTGCCTTTTGGATCCTTGTATATTGTATATTTCCTGTTCCCTGAAATTGTATATTTCCTGTTACTGGAATCTTAATTTCCCTGAGGGAACCCTCCCAAAGGGACCTGCCAAATGCTGGAAGTTTTGTTGGTTTAGGTTTCATTCATTCATATTTTCTCCGTTCAGGTGAAGGGGTTTTGTTTTGCAGATGTTTCAATTTTTTTTTTTAGGGTGTTTCACCACTACTTTAAGTCTCATGCAGCCCTCACAGTGAGGCTTTGTGTTTGGAGTGGATGGTGTTGTGATGGCTTAATTTTGCTGAATCATACTGCAATACTCTTCTGATTCTGGCTGATGAATAAGTTGGTCTTCAGTGATGCCATGCTTTGATGTAGTTGATTCATTGTTATCTGACTCAACCATTTCCAAATCAAGGATGCTGACCAAGGGAGGGGAAGGATTTGTGGCCCGCAATAAGATTAGTCCACTGTTTAGCTGTCCTTAAACATTCATGTAGCTGCTGTTTCTGAAACAAAAGAATGCATTTTATGATGGAGTAGACCCCTATAAATGGTGATCTTTTACAACTGGACAATGTCCAGAGGTTAGACCACACAAATGTAGTACCAGAGTACTACAATCATTATCCACAAGCTAATATTCAGACACACAAGAAATATTAATACAAAGTGTAAACAAATGCACATTTCTCAAATCAAAAAAAACTTCCCATGCAATTAGCACACATAAATAAAAGTACTTGCAGTGAATTCAGAATGGTGAAGTGCCTAACATTTGACTTCTTGAAAACAGGGCAATCATTGTGGCCACTGCAACTTGAAAATGAGATGGGGAAAAAAACATTAAATATTTACAGAACTGAAAATAAAACTTTAAAAGATCTTGAAGATTCACAATTAGGCATCTTACATGCCAGCTGTGAATTTGAGCAGTATCTTGAGCTCTGCTCTATTGATTACTTTATGCTGTTTAATAAAGGTGCTGGCGGATGTTGATCAGTGGGCAGTGACAAAGAGGACAAGGTGTACTTTTCTTTTGCTTGGAACTGGAGGTGGAGGTCTGAGACGTATTCTGTAAAACAATGAACCTATTTTCTCCAAAACATGATATGAAATGACAAACACAGAAATATTCCATATCAGTGGAACAGTCACGAGAGCCAGGAGTGACCAGCCACTGTCAACTAATGACCGGTAAGTACTTGCCACCCCATGGAAACTTTTATGGAGCTCCAACTGCTTCCAACATCTGAATATTATTATTTACTTAACTCACACCCAAGCATCTTTAGTTAATGTCACAAACAGTTACCTCACACCCAGGCATCTTTAACAACAAAGCCTGGATAATGAAAAGCCAACTTCCTCAGCCGAGTTCTTATATTCTCTGTTGTCAGATAGAGACGTCTGGCCTCTGCTACTAGCTCTGGTGTTATTTTCAGCACCTGAATTATCTAAATAAATTTAGTTGTTGAAGCAAATACTAAACATTTGTATGACTTCAAAGACATAGTATATTGTTATGAGCACAGTGACATACTGTTATAAGGTTAACTGTTATTTTCAGTTTTTTTTTCTTTCAAATTCAAATTTTAGAATTTTTCTTTCAAATTTTTTTGAAAGTGATGTCTCATCATGGAATCAAACTTTCTGAAATAAAAAAAATATCCTACATACACCCTGTGCATAATATTGTATAACATTATAGTTTATGTGTGTTTAAGTTCCGCTATAGTTTCACATACCAGACAAGGAGTGTAATGTGGCAGCCCCTCAAACTCCAGCAAGTCCGCCAACTCTGTATCAACCTCAGAACAACAATATTAAAATATACAGGTGCTGGTCATAAAATTAGAATATCATGAAAAAGTTGATTTATTTCAGTAATTGCATTCAAAAAGTGAAACTTGTATTTTATATTCATTCATTATATGCAGACTGATATTTCAAATGTTTATTTCTTTTAATTTTGATGATTATAAGGATTCAAGGAGACTTTATGGTCATTCATCGCATGTGGTACATAAGGTGGAACAAAACTAGTACCCAAGGTCCCGGTTTAACCCCAAACGCAGCATGAGACATAAAATAGACTTAAAAATAGGCTAAAAAAAATAAATAGAATAGAATAAGCTAAAATATACTATGACAAGGCAAAATATACTGTGATAAACACTATGTACAATGAATGAATATAAACCTGTGTAAAGTGGCTGTATGTAGGGTGGCTGTGCGTAGAGTATCGAGTGTCCGACTGAGGGTCTCATTGGGAGTTTATGAGTCTCACAGCTTCTGGAATGAAGCTGTTCCTCAGTCGGGTAGTCCTGGACTTAATGCTCCGCAGCCTCCTGCCCGAGGGGAGCGGGACAAAAAGTGAGGGTGGGTGGAGTCCTTCATGATGCAGGTGGCTCTCCGCCTGCATCCGGAGGTGTAGATGTCCGTGGTGGTGGGGAGGCTGACCCCAATGGTCCTCTGTGCAGCCTTCACCACCCTCTGCAGAGCTTTCCTCTCTGCAGCAGAGCAGCTTCCGTGCCACACACTGATGCTGGAGCACAGAACGCTCTCCACTACACATCTGTAGAAGGAGTTGAGGACTGTGCTCCCAAGTCCAGCTCGTGTCAGCCGCCTGAGGAAGTAGAGCCACTGATGAGCCTTCCTGACCAGACTGGAAGTGTTGTTGCTCAGGTGTACTCCCAAGTACCTGTAGCTGGAGACCACTTCCACCGCAGATCCTCCGACATGCAGAGGGGGGGTTGGTGTGTCTGCCCCTTCTGAAGTCCACAATCATCTGCTTTGTCTTCCTTACGTTGATGCAGAGGTTGTTTTTCCTGCACCAACCCTCCAGGTGTTCCACCTCCTGCCTGTAGCCAGACTCGTCACTGTTTGTGATGCATCCAACCACTGCCGTGTCATCCACAAACTTCACAATATGACAACCCGGGTGGATGGGTGAGCAGTCATATGTTAGTAGTGTGAACAAGAGGGGGCTCAGCACGCAGCCCTGGGGGAAACCTGTGCTGAGGGTTAAGGTGGAGGAGGAGACGTTGTGGATCCTTACAGACTGCGGCCTGTTGGTCAGGAAGTCCAGGACCCAATTGCAGGTGGAGGAGCTCAGTCTGAGTGTAGAGAGTTTGTTGACCAGGGTCTGGGGAATCATGGTATTGAAAGCAGAAGTGAAGTCCACAAAGAGCAAACGGACATAGGAATCCTTCTGCTCCATATGGGTGAGAGTGGTGTGGACCACGGAGGAGATGGCTTCCTCTGTGGATCGGCTCCTTCTGTAGGCATATTGGTGTGGGTCCCCCGTGACGTTGATGGTGGCATTGATGTGGGTCATAACCAGTCTCTCAAAGCACTTTGTGACTGTCGGCGTGAGGGCTATTGGCCGATAGTCATTCAGACCCATTACTGCGGAACTCTTGGGAACCGGGATGATGGTGGCGGTGTTCATACATGTAGGGACAGAGGCTTGGATGAGGGAGGCGTTGAAGATGTCTGCCAGAACCTCAGATAGTTCTGTAGCACAGCCCCTCAGCACACATCCGGGGATGTTGTCCGGGCCAGCAGCTTTCCGGGGGTTGATCCTCTTAAGGGTCCTCTGTACTTCTGCTGGGGTCACATTGAAGGGCACTTCTCTGGGTGGTGTGGTGAGTCTGGTGCTGGGGGGTGTGTTGGGATCCTCAAAGCGGGCGTAGAATTTGTTGAGAGCCTCAAGTAGGGAGCGGTCTTTGGGGCACTGTGCATCACTTCTTTTGTAGTCTGTGATGCACTTGATGCCCCTCCACAGGCTCCCTGGATCCTCTGGGCATATGCAGCTTTTGCCCTCTTAACTCCTGTAGTCAGTTCTCTTCTAGCCCTCCTGAGTACCTGTGAGTCGCCACACAGGTACTCAGGAGGTTATGTCACACATAACTGACAACTAATGAAAATCCCAAATTCAGTATCTCAGAAAGTTAGAATATTACTTAAGACCAATAAAAAAAAGGATTTTTAGAAATCTTGGCCAACTGAGAAGTATGACCTTGTACAGCACTCAGTATTTAGTTGGGGCTCCTTTGGCCTGGATTACTGTAGCAATGTGGCATGGCATGGAGTCAATCAGTCTGTGGCATTGCTCAGGTGTTATGAGAGCCCAGGTTGCTCTGATAGTGGCTTTCAGCTCTTCTGAATTGTTGGGTCTGTCGTATCGCATCTTCCTCTTCACAATACCACATAGATTTTCTGTGGGGTTAAGGTCAGGTGAGTTTGCTGGCCAATTAAGAACAGGGATACCATGGTCCTTAATCCAGGTACTGGTAGCTTTGGCACTGAGTGCAGGTGCCAAGTCCTGTTCGAAAATGAAATATGCATCTCCATAAAGTTGGTCAGCAGCAGGAAGCATGAAGTGCTCTAAAACTTCCTGGTAGACAGCTGCGTTGACCTTGGACCTCAGAAAACACAATGGACCAACACCAGCAGATGACATGGCACCCCAAACCATCAATGACTGTGGAAACTTTACATGTGGATTCTCATGTGCCTCTCCTCTCTTCCTCCAAACTCTGGGACCTTGATTTCCAAAGGAAATGCAAAATTAACTTTCATCAGGGAACATAACTTTGGACCACTCAGCAGCAGTCCAGTCCTTTTGTCTTTAGCCCAGGCAAGACGCTTCTGATGCCGTTTCTTCTTCAAGAATGGCTTGACACAAGGAATGCAACAGCTGAAACCCATGTCTTGCATACATCTGTGTGGTGGTTCTTGAAGCACTGACTCCAGTTGCAGTCCACTCTTTGTGAATCTCCCAAGTCTGTGAATCTGTCAAGTCAGCAGTCTTCCCCATGATTGTGTAGCCTACAGAACTAGACTGAGAGACCATTTAAAGACCTTTGCAGGTGTTCTGAGTTAATTAGCTGATTAGAATATGGCACCAGGTGTCTTCAATACTGAACCATTTCACAATATTCAAATTTTCTGAGATACTGAATTTGGGATTTTCATTAGTTGTCAGTTATAATCAATCAAAATTAAAAGAAGTAAATATTTGTAATATAGCAGAATGACTGTAATATATGTGTAATGAATGAATATAATACACAAGTTTCACTTTTTGAATGGAATTACTGAAAAATTAGAATATCATGAAAAAGTTATGACCAGCACCTGTATGTAACTACTAAACTTACACTTTCACTCAAAGTACATCAAACATTATTAACAGAACATTTATACCATTTTAGTTATTCAAATTTAGTTAAATTAGATTTTAAAACAAAGAATGAAAATGTTCAGCTACTTGACTGTAAAACAAAGGATTTAGCGCAGTAGTGTATTTCAGATCATAGCTTCATAAAGAATACAATAAATCAGTGGAAATAAGAGTTATTTATTCATTCATTTATTTATTTATTTTTAACTCAGAACTATATTGAGGTAGTGGCCTCATTTACAACATAGCTGAGCTAATACAACAGAAAAACCAAAAATGACGGAATCATACAAAATATGTGAAAATGGTGTTTCAAACACTAAAAAAAGTCTGTTTATTTATCAAGAACTACTATAAAAATGATCAAGAACTATTTTTAAAAATGAGGTAAAAGGAGTCAGTGTTCAGGAGTGGGGACAGGATTCTCCATAAAGTGGCCAAATACAACCTGGAGAAAGGAATTAAAGCAGCAAAGAAGAAATACTCAGATAAGATGAAAAGCCACATAACTGCTAGTGACCCGTCTTCAGATTGAAAAGCCCTTCAAGAAATCACAGATTATAAAGTGAGAAAGACCCCCATTCTCCTGAATGACCGCCAGCTAAATTAGTTCTACTGCAGATTTGAAAGCACAAAGAACAACCTTCAGGCTTTCTGCTCTGATCACCTACCCTCCTCCTCTACCCCAGCGACCTCACCTGCCCCCCCCACCCCTAAGCTCTCCATCAGAATGCAGGATATTAGTAGGCTTTTCAGCACATAAAAAGTGAGAAAAGCTCCAGGACCTTTGCTGTGACCAACTAGCGCCGATTTTCACTGACATTTTTAACAAAATCACTGGAACTCTGCTCAGTCCCTACTTGCTTCAAAACATCCACAATCGTTCCAGCCCCGAAGAAATTGATCATGTCTGGACTAAATGACTACAGGCCGGAGGCCCTGACCTCTGTAGTCATGAAGGTGTTTGAATGCATTTACATTTACATTTCTGGCATTTGGCAGACGCTCTTATCCAGAGTGACTTACAAAGTGCTTAGGGATACTTGGAATATC
>JAOXYF010021064.1:0-17129 GCA_028565775.1 Sternarchorhynchus goeldii
GTGTGTGTGTGTGTGTGTGTGTGTGTGTGTGTGTGTGTGTGTGTGTGTGTGTGTGTGTGTGTGTGTGTGTGCGTAATCAGAGCACTTCTTACCCTCAGTATTGTGGGAAACGTCACTGCATGTTGAAAAGCATGCCTGTGGGTTACACACACACACGACATGAAGGTGTGGCAGCAGGCCGGATATGTGAAAAGAATGTAGGTTTCTGTGTGTGAGAGAGTGTGTTTGTGTGTGTGTGTGTGTGTATATGTGTGTCAGACAGCAAGTATGTATGCATGTGAAACAAAAAAAGAGCAGCCAATGTATAGAGCAGTGCAGATACTGTGCGTGTATGTCTGTGTGTGAGAGAGTGTGTTTGTGTGTGTGTGTGTGTGTGTGAGTGTGAGTGTGTGTGTGTGTGTGTAAAAAAGTTGGGCAAAGACAGATGGAGGTGTGGGCGGAGAGGTGCACAAACACTCTCCGCCCACAATCCAGGTGCAATCCTTCTCGAGGATTTCTCAGAGGATGGTTGGCTGTGATGATTGACATGACAGAAGAACCATACCTTCATCTCATCTTCATGTTACCTACAGACTTTCTGTGACTTTGTGTACGATGGTTTAGTGAAGTGAATGACAGATTTTGAACAGCTGAGTATGTGTGAGAGTGTGTGAACCTGCATATATGCGTGTGTATGTGTGTGCATATGTGTGTGTGTGTGGAAAAAAGGTGACACAGATTCCATGCGTGCTTGAGCCCACTGCCCTAGCCTGCTCTATCACCAGTTGTGGTTTGATGTTCATTGACTCTCTTTTACCCCTTTGTACTACATGACCTCGAACGTTCCTCCTCGTTCCCCAATGACTCCACACAACAGTGTTCCTCAATGACTCCACACAACGGTGTTCTCCAATGACAACATGTGACCCAAACCCCAACTCTCCTGATTTATTCTCCACAGCAGAAGGGGTGATCGTAAATGTGTTGAAGACTAAGGAGTGCTTGGGCCTAGGGTTATTATCACAACACCCCCAACCCCCTTTACTCCACCCTGGCCTCCCTGCATGCGGGTCCAGACATGCGCCACTGGGTTTTGGTGCATTCCAGACCTCAGAGAGGCTTCTATCGGCAGCGTGATCCTTCAGCATATCTTACCTCTGCTCTCCTCTCTTGTTCGCTGTGAATGCAGCCTGTGTTCCTAGGTGCTGTCTATTTCAGCTGCGTCACAGGTCTTGTAAGGCAATCATCCGTGCTATAATTCATTGTTGTGGACAAAATCTCACCTCGAGAGTTGCTAACATATTTGTTATTATGGACCTTAGCTGGGTTACAGGCGATTGGTCAGTAGGAGCCACATGTAGACAGAAGAACTCAGTAAACCTTCTTTTTTCATCTCTTTCCCTTTCTCTCTGTATCTCTCGCATGTACACACACCACTGCCTTTGAAGTCTTAATTCTGAATGCTCCCCTGTACACCCGCCAGGGGCCAGGCACTCCATACATCAATTCTGACCCCTCTCTGATCTGACCCCACCTGAGGCCTCTCCATCTCTCTCTCTCTCTCTCTCACTTTCAATGTATCACTGTCTCCTCTCTGCCCATGCAGCAATGACAATTACCCCAGGTCTGTCAGAGTTGACATCCTACTTTCATTCACCTCTTCTCACCCCTCCCCCACTCACATCAGTCAAATGTAGGGCTAGTCCCATGTGTGTGTGTGCGCATGTGAGTGCTTTCACGTGCCGTGTCATGAATATGTAGATTGTGGTTCATGCTGACTGTCTTTTATAGGGGTTGACAGAGCAATGAAACCTCATGATGGTCGACTTGTGACAAGTCACGAGAGCAGCTTTCTTTGAAGCGGTTTACATTAGCGCCTGTGGCATGTTTTGGAGGCCTGAAACATTTCTTATGACTTCATTTCGGGACGTCTTGCGTGTCCCGATTCTGAATGTCTTATCACTGATAGGAGCATGTAGGTACTTGTGAGCGTGTTGTGCTTTTATGTGCATTATTAATGGTGTATTTGACTGTTTTTTTATGAATATTGAAATAATGCTAATTTTATTACAACAGCGGCAGAAATGGAAAGAGCAGAGATGTGTGCGTGTGTGCACGTAACAGTTTGTACATGCTGACAGAGTGAGACAGAGCAGGTGGGTCATAATGAAAGAGATTAAACTAGTATGTTCCACACCGGCATACTCCACGTGCTACCTGTGAGGTTGAAGCGGCACGCGGCTACGCTAATGCCAGCGTTGGTGACGGGCACCAGGACGCCGTCGTTTCCAGTTGCTGTGTCAGGGGTGTCGGACTGCAGTCCCTCACGTGTCCCTTTTTTTTGCCAAGGTTAGAGTTTCCCCATTTAGGACATGGTGTTGAACTCCTCGAGGACATGGTAATTAGCCGAGGTGAATGGAGTGTGCTAGAGCGAAGACCACGTCAAACTGTTCGGTGCTGATTTACACATCCCCGTGTTTCAAACGAAACTTTTCTTAGGTGCTTTGGAACTTAAACGTGTCCTGACACGCAGCCACACACGCACATCTCTCTTCACCTTCCTATTCGTAGTTCTCTGGCTCCGTGTTTATCAGCTGTGTATTGTCTGTGTATTATCGTCCTCTGTCATCGGCAGACAGCCGCCCTTCCGCACACGCGCTTCAGTGACGTTTACGGTGGAATTCGGCAGCATGCGAACGTGACCGAGTGAGCGAGCGAGCGTGGTATTCGTCCGTTTATTTGAGTTATCTGGCAGTTCTGCAGTAGCCCTGCTTTTGAAAAAGCACAGGGTGATGAGGGCGACTTTATGTTTGTGTTGGACTCGAGGGCAATATCACCGCAAGCCTTGGCCCAGATCCAAGAGAGTGGTGACTTAATAACAAACAAACAAACACACACGCACACACACAAGCTGTTGTATATCTGTTTTAATTAAATCTGTGTGGCTCTTTTCACTAAAACTTGGTGCATGTCTGGCATGAATTTAATTTCCTGTTCTGGTGAAGGAGTGTCTGCTTTCCCACTCCCTAGTCTTCCAAGTATGTGTGCATATGTGTGTGTACATGTGTCTGTGTGTGTGTGTTGTGGTGGCAGTGGGCTTATACTTTGTAGCAGACTGTTTTACAGATGGTTCCAGGAGACTTTTGTATTTTAATAAACCAGCCTGAATTGCACAAGCCCTCCACTGTTGTTGGGTGCAAATGTCCCTGCCAGTGGGGATGAAGCATCCCGTTAGGAACGGCCGAGGGATGGGACTGTGAAGGAGTGTGATCATTAAAGAGAAAAGGCTCAGCGTTCACCAGCTTCAGCCGGATCAGGTCTCCATGAGCACCGTCGATCCTCAGCTTCTGCTCACATTTGTTTACACGCTGTCTGCCTCCAGTCTCCCAGTGCACAGAGAGATTGTGTTTGTGTGAGTGTGTGTGTGTGTGTGTGTGTGGGTGTGTATGTAATGGTTTATGACTCTTTACCCCCTACTTTCCAAAGTTCATTCAAGCATTATAAGTTAATCCACCATAACAGGGAAAGAATTGCAGGAGAGGGGTGATTGGTGGTTAGAAGGACATGCAAGTGGCAAAGAGAAGAAATGAAAGAAGGGGGGTTTGTTTGGGGTGGAGTAGGTGGAGCTGTCAATAAAAAAAACCAAAAGGCTTAACATGGAGTATTATGGTTTGAATTAAGCTGATAACCTGTATAGACAGCTGTAATGCTGGGGCTTTGTTTCATAGTAACTTTGCTTAAATCCACTCATAAATCATAAACTTCCCTCTCCTTCACTTGACGGACAGGCAGAGAGAGAGAGAGAGAGAGAGAGAGAGAGAGAGAAAAGATGGAAAGAGAGACAGTATGCAAGGCAGGGCACAGAAAAAGCCTTACGTGTCTCGTATTATAGCCGAGGAGTGTATACAGCATACTGTTCTGAGAAGAGAGACAGAGAGAGAGAGAGAGAGAGAGAGAGAGAGAGAGAGAGAGATGGGCAATTAAGGAGGATGGAGACGCAGACATTTCTCCGAGCAGAAGAGACAGCAGAAATGAACAAAAAATGGGTTAAGGTGGTTAAAAGGAGAGGGGTAGGAAGGAGGAGGTGAAAAAGGAGAGGCGGAGGGAGAGAGAGAGGGAGGTGGCAGGTGTGGTGTTAATGGAACACCGCACAGCGCAGGGTGACTTTAACTGGGCCCGTGCCACTTCACCCTGGGCTTCCCCTCCCCCAACATTCTCTCAACATTTTGCATGTCACCCTCCGGAACAGCTTTACTCGATCTTGGCGGAAACTTGCACACGCCAGTGCCCCCCCCCCCCCCCCTCGCTATCTCAGCTTTACACACACGCACACATGCTCTCACGTTGCCCTGGCGAGGCCCATGCCCTGTTTTAATTGGCTCTTGCTATCAGGTTCCATGCTGCACTACCGCTGAAGCTGTGCTCATCCGCCCTTATTAGATTAAAGGCAAATGGGGGAAACCTAAAGACAAACCGCATTATCTTCACATGCTAATGGGGCGGCTCACACATGCAAAACATACGGAGTTGCGCTCGGTAGGTAATGTAGCGGCGGGCAGTGAACGGCCGTCGTCCACAGGACGCTGTGGTGTGCGCAGGCCGACAGAAAGGCAAGCCCAGGGCTATACTGTACTACATCAGTGGCACTGTGGCTACAGGGGTGTGAGACTCCCTCTCTCTCTCTCTCTCTCTCTCTCACTCTCTCTCGCATTTTCAATCTTTCTACCTCTTGCTCTGTCTCTCTCTCTTGCTGTCTCTCCTTCCAAGCCTCATTAGTGGAATAAGGATTCCTGAATAAATGGAACTGGCCAAGTGCCAGCCAGAGGCAGGAGAGAGAGAAGAAGACAGAAAAGAGAGAGAGAGAGTGAAGGAGCGCGAGAAACAGAGATGGGGAGAGAGAGAGGAGAGAGAGAGAGAAGGAGAGATGCAGAAATGGGGAGAAAAGGGAGAAAACCATTAAAAAAAAAAAATTGTAACTTGTTTCAGTACAGATTCTGAATGAAAGGACCCTGTGCCTTGCATGTTGAAAAAGAGTGAACCTCTATTACAGTTCAGATGAATCTTTAATTTACCTTTTTGATTTGCTTGGTTCAAACCAAGTGACTGCCTTTCCAAGATAGCTGTTTATGTATATGTGAGAGTTGTTCACTGTTCATCTGTGAACCTACAGTTCACCTATATATATCCACACACACACACACACACACACACACACACACACACACACACACACACACACACACACACACACATTATCACTATATATATGTTGTAACATGGGGATTCTCAGTGAAGGACAGCTGAATGTTAAACCGCTGATACCACAAATTCACAGTAGCATTTCAGGCTCCTGCAGAAGATAAGTAAGATGTTGTTAAAATGTTTAGGTGTTCCAAAACCGTGGGTTGAGGCCTGTCTGAGGTGCTTACATTACTAGAGATTTCCACTTGAAAATTCTTTGGAGTGTTAGATCATAAACCAAATGGTGTGCGTTTATAATGGAGCTTGGAATCTAATCGGCGTGTGTGGGTCAAGAGAAGTGTTTTACAGCCGCGTGAGCAACAGCCTCCTCGCGTGTGCCGACCTCCTTGTGTCGTGCTCCCAACAGCCCAGCAACTCCCCCGGGTCACGCGGCCAAGCTTGGCAGCTGTCGACATTCGTCCGACGTTTTGATACCTCGACACACCGTTCCAAGAGTGAAAGAGGATGGAAGTAAGAGGATGTGCATGAGCCGGGGTGAGAAGGTCTCACAGTGGAGGCCTGAGAGCAAGGCAGAACCATGGAAGCAATAACACCGTTTTTTTAAAGTCTCTCAGTAGCAGCATGTAAAAAGACGTTTGTAGAAATGCAAGGGAGTCTTTCTCAGAGAAGAACGTGTAAGAGGATCTTCGAGGAGCCATAGAGAGAGGGATAGTGCGTAGCGTTGTACTGAAACCCTCCATGCCCTTGGCCTTGGGAGAGAAGTGTGCGTCTGGTTTAATTGCTCAGCCTGTTTGTTAGTGTATACATTCACTTGTCTGTGTGTGTGTGTCTGTGTGAGAGCCCACTTCAGCAGTACCATTGTCCTGCTAACAAAGCCCTTGTGTGTGAGAATATGTTGCTGAAAGAGAGACTGAAAGGGAGATATCTCCCACAAAATGACCAGAAGACTAGTTCAGAGGTTTCAAGACATCATATTGGAAAGAGCCATGGGTTTTGGAGGTTGTGTGCATGTGTGCCAGCCACCCCTTTTACACTTGTTTAAACTTAAAGAACGTACTTGTCATTTATATGAGAAAAAGGCACATTATAAATCGCTCTTCTCCTAGTTCTAAATGACAGTGTTTAGTGGGTAGTGTTTGTTTTCATTTTTCATGAGCACAGCACGTCTCCTGTCCTGCATGGCAACAGTAACTGCTGTGAAGTGAAGCACTGTTGATTTAATCCTCTCTCAGTGCCTGTTAGCCCTTTTGTCCTTTTGGTTATCTACAACACAAACACAACACCCTACTGTCCAAATAGTACTGTAGCTGAAAATCATCAGGCACAGAGAAACAAATACTGGTGGAAACACGGGAGACATAGTGGGTGGTTTGGGACACACACACACACACACACACACACACACACACACTCAGAGAGAGAAGGGAGGGAGAAGGGACAGCACTCAATGCTCTAACCCTTTTAGTGAGATTAGCTGCAGTCTTAATGTCTCCCATGGCTGTGTTATTCATCTTCTGACTCAGCCTCTCTCTCTCTCTCTCTCTCTCTCTCTATCTATCTCTCTCTTTCTCAATCTCTCATAAATGATTTTCACTGATTCACCCTGGCTGCCCGTGTGTTGTCAGAGCCTCTTTTGCATTCTGCTGCAGTGCCTCTCTGTATATAAAATGCACAGAGAACGTCATCGTTCGTCTGGCAGTGTCCCCAGCAGCACGGTGACTGTCACAGGCTCTCTCTCCAGCTTCCCTTACCCTCAGTTTCAGCGTACCCCCCCCCCCACCATCCCCTTCTCTGTAATAACTCTCGCGTTTAATCCAGCTCGTTTGCCTTCTCCATTACCGACCGCAACACCATTAGCTGCTCTCTGCCCACGCTTATTACACTGCTAAACAACGCATGTGATTGACTCCCACTGTGGACAAAGAGATGCCAGAAAAGGAGATTCGAAATGCATGCCTCCATCTGCACCATGTGCCTCCACCTGCCACACTCTGCCCGCTCTCTCCTCGCTTCTGCACAGTCCCCTTCACCCCTGTCCAATAGGCTTCCTCACCTCTCTCTGCTTTACAGTTTAACTTTGCACCATGGCATATGGTGTCCATTCTCATCTGTCTTGTTCCGTTCCTCCATCCATTTCGCTGCTCCCATGAGCCTCTCATTACGAATCTTCCAAACTCATCTGTCCCACAAGACTTTATTTTCAGAGAGGGGGACATGGGGGAAAGAAATGTGAGTAATTGCGGTGCCTGAGGGTAGTTAGGTAAGGGAGTAGAGGGACAGGCCGTCCCCAGTCATGAAATATTAAGCTGCTTTTTCATCTCGATCTCTTTGCTGACGCTCCCTAATTAGGTTCCAGTCTCTTCATTTTAGCTTTTGCCAGGTGTGTTGCTTCCTGGTCCCTTAACACCACCACGATTCATGTTGAAAGCTTGTTTTTTGCTTGTTGCACCACAATTACATTAATCTACATCAAGTTAGATCGTTTAATCTGATTTGCTGTTTTGGCGGTCAGACACGTGTCTATCTTTAGCATAGCTTCTCGGGACAAAGATGGATGTAAATCGCCCGTGGTTCTGTGTTCTCCATAACCTTCCGACAGTGTGAAAAATAAATAAGAATAAAACATCAACCACTTCAGCTACAAGCAAGATGTACTATCTGAATTATTAATTGAAATTTAGATGCAATACCCTTGTAGACAAAACAGACCAGCTAACTAATTTAAACATAAATTATACATACAGAACATGAAGTAACTTTAAATCTGCTTCGTACTACAAATTAGCAAACATTGTTGGTTTATGGGAATATGTTTTTATTCAGTTCCTATTAATGAAATACTAAGAAAACTCTGCATTACAAACCCTAAAGATATGTTATTAATGCTAGTGAAAAAACAAACAAGGCTTTAATTTGCCCCGTGCTTGTCGGCTGTAACCCACTGTTTCTCTCCCTTTTGTCCCAGTTTTTTCTACGTTTGGTTCTGTCGCTCGCTCTTGCTAGTCGAGTCAGGCGCTCGGGCTGAACGGGTTTCGCGTGACCCCGTCGTCAGGACAACCGCGGCAGCCGGGCGGAATGTATCGCCGTGGTAAGGGATAAAAGAGTGAGAGTGAACTGGCCTTGTAACCCACTTTACTCTGTTTATCCTGAGAGAAAGCGCGCAGGGTTGTGTTCAGGAAAACGGAAGCAGTGAATATTTCCTCATGGTAGCATAGCTCAGCGAGAAAAAGGAGGTGCGGACATGGAGAGACATGATGTTTGTTTACCCGTCTTTGACAGTACCTTACGTAGGTTAAGCGTAAAGCAAGTCGCAATCCATCTAATTAACAGTAGTGTACAACCTCGGGGTTCACGTTATCACGAGCCTGCATATTCTAGACACTAGACGTACGCTAAAGTCCAGCTAACGAACGCTCAGTGTTTAAATGTAGTTTGAGCTGTGTGTTGTGGGCACGCGGTGGGATCTGTCTCAGCCCTTCTCGAGAGAGCGAATGAGCTAATTCTCCCGAGTCCTCAGTTCAGCTCATACACGCAGGCACCACCACTTTTGGCAGTCGATGTGCTGGAATACCACCGCCCTGAAACCCTTTAATCCTCTGCTCCAACAACTCGAGAGCTAATTTTACAGACCTCAGTGAGTGGCATCGGGTGTGTAAGAAAGCGAACCTCGTCCGCCTCGTTCCACGTTTTCTCTCTCTCGTTCTGTGTTTGGTTCTGACTTGCTGCAGTTCTGCACAATGTGTTTTCGAGGACGTTGAGGGCTGTAAATGTAACGTACTCGCAAGTCCATGCTGTTTCTTTGCCAACTTTAGATTTATTACATTTTGGCTCTTAGTTGCATTAAATTGTATTTCAGGCCAGTGAAGACGTTTGGCATGTGAATAAACTGATATGTAAACTGGATAAACTGGTATGTTTCATGGGTGGACATTGATAGATCACAATGTCGAAGGATGGTATAGTGGGGGCTGTAGGCATAAGATGTTGATCCCTACGTGTTGATGTCCCTGTGTGTGTGTGTGTGTGTGGGCCATGTAACCTATGCCTTTAGGAGAGTGCTTAGAGAATGTGGGAGTCTTCTCACTGTTTGAAAGCAACTGAGGGCCAGTCAGTGTCTTGGGTTTATGCTTGTAGAATAACCAGTGTGATGAGCTAAAACAGCTGTCTCTGCGTGAGCAGTGTTTTTACTTATAAACTAGCCACAGACGGCTTCGTTGTTTTTTATAGCTTTCCACTCTGCTTCCTTTTTTACTCAGCATATTTTCATCCAGTGCTCGCTTCACTCTTTCACTTCACCATCACTCTTTCACTTCTTTTCTCTTTCTCTCTTCCTTTGCACGTGTGTGGATTGTCTCTCTTTTCCTGCCTTGCACAATCCAGCCACCTTCCTCTTACCCAGTTTTCTGTCCTGCCTTGTGACTTTGAGTGTGTGTGTGTGGGGGGGGGAAGCCAGCAGCTGCTGTTCATGCGTTTGCACCTGTTCGTGTCTCATCACAGTGGCGATGACTGACACCAGGCCTCACATGGCTCCGCCCCCACATTCTCCACCCACCATCCTCCCACACAGTAGAAAGCTTTTACAGGCTCTTTTCAACATGAGGTCAAGCGCATTACCATCAAACCATGAAGCACTAAAACAGACTTTTTCATTGTGTTCATGTTGTTCACGCTTATAAGAAGACTTTTTAGCAATGACTAGCATGTCACAATGGGTGCAAATAAATGTACAAGTCGAGTTGTAACACACACATCCAGAATAAACATGTTTCATATTTTGAAACCAGCACTGGAGTGATAGTTTCAGACCTGAACATTAGTGAGTTTCTAAGCTTCACATTCTGATTGTGCTGGCGCTGTGTGTGGCCATGTTGACGATAATTATGTAAATCCATTTTATCAGGAGGGAAATGTGTGGTGTGTGTGTGTGTTTGCTCACACTGGGGCTCTCACCTTTGGAAATGTCAGTATGTCCTGAGTGTTTTGGGTATGGTTGTTTTAAGGAAGTTCTCCTGGTGGGCCCGTTACCATGGGTGATGATGCTCCTATGAGCACTGGCTAAAGCTGAAGCGAAAGCCCTGCACTCTTTACTATTCACCCAAATGTGTGTGAACGTCTGTTTTCACTTCAGCACTGAATAAACATTTGCATTTTTCACATCTTTATTGAGTCTGCTGCAGAACAGTGGTGCCACTCTGTGTGTGTGTGTGTGTGTGTGTGTGTGTGTGTGTGTGTGTGTGTGTGAGGCTCATTATGTCTGCCACTGCTTCCTCACACTGTCTGTGTTTGTTTTACCAACAGCAGATCAGAGAGGCGGCGACAGGCCAATCCTGTTTTGAGCTGCACCTCACCTGCGTCCTTCGCCACATATCTGTAGCAAACATGACACACACCTTTTATCGATAAATACAGGACTTCAGCAAACCACACACACAGTGCACAAGACAGAAACGAGCTGCTCCTTTCTTACGAGTTGTTTTTATTGGTCTATATAGCCATTATCTACATAAATAACTAAATAAACCTTCACAGTGATACAGAAAGTGTTTGTGTGTGTGTGTGTGTGTGTGTGTGTGTGTGTGTTTATGAGCACATACCCAGTAGAATGGTTCTAGTCTCAGCATTCATCACTCAGGCCTCCCAGCGTGTGTGTGATGACACTGGGGGCAGAAAGAATAAAAGGGTCGGAGGCATGAAAAATAGGTTAAGAGGGGGAGTTCTAAGGTTATTAAAAAGGGGGGAGACAAGAAAGGGAGTGTGACATGGACGCCGCTTATGATGGTGGTGTCTGATTTTGTTTTAAGGAAGGTAGGAAAAAAGAGGAATGGGGGGAATGAAAAGAAAGCAAGAAAAGAAGAAAGGGGGAGAGAGAGAACTGAAGAGGAGAGCCAGCTGGTTCTGCTCATAATGAGGCCCTGCTCTCCTGCTGAGTGTGTGTGTGTGTGTTACACAGCGTAAGCAAACTCCATCGCGCACCTGGGTCTGAACTTCAGTCTGGCTGTATGACGACGGTGTTCCCTCTGCCTCCGCAGCCCCACCCCCACATCCACCCGTTCTGTCTGAGCCTGTACAGTAATACACCAAAGATCCAGTAACAGCCCCATCTTTGCTGGCGGAGAACTAGGCGGAGCTCTTGGAGTGTGGCACTCCACTCTTTCCAGTCATCAAAGTGCCTTATGCTGCTCATGAATAATTAATGAGGGCCCTCGTGCGCATCCGTCCGTCCATAGGGCTGCGTTCACTCGGAGCGGTCGTCTGTCGGGGACTCCGTCTTTCTTACCCGACTGACCCCTCCACCCCCTGCCCCCCCACCTCCCCCCCAGCCCCTCTCCACTATCCTGGCCTACGCATGCCTCATGCTTCCTCTGTCTCTGATTGCCCTCCGCCCGAACGTTCAACAGAACCTCCCCCTGCACGCACACATCTCCTTTCGTGCGCGCTCCACCCAGGCTCTGCTGGGGGTCACGCCGGGAGGGGAGGGAGGGAACTAATTACCCCCTAATTGCCCCTGCCTGTCTGCCCAGCTGCTCCTGTGGGGCAGGCAGAAGGAGACGCGAAGATTGTATGGGACAAGTGCTCGGCAGAAACTGCGGAGCCCAGGAAAAGCCAGAGAGGAGCTTCACCCCATGTGCTACAGCAACACTGCACAGAAGCTGTTGTTTCTGAATATATTGCTCGCCATCAATAAAAATATTCTCCTTTATAGACAATTAGGAGAAGAGAAGGAGCGAGAGGAGAGGATTGTAAAATACAGAATAAACTGAAACATGAGAGTGTCAGAGATGAAAAGAACATTGTGTGTGTGCATGTGTGTGGGGAGGGGTGTGAGGGTGTGTGTGCAGGTGTGTGGGGAGGGGTGTGCGGGTGTGTGTGCATGTGTGTGGGGAGGGGGGTGAGGGTGTGTGTGCGTGTGTGTGGGGAGGGGTGGTTATGTTTCTATGTCAGATGTGAAGATTTAACCGTGTGAGTCTGAAAGAATGTGAGAGAAGTAGAGAGAGGGCAACACTTGTATAACCTCTAACCTTGCAATGTGGTGTGGAAGACCAACTGTCTGACCCTTTGGACACATAAACAATTCAAACAATGTTCATGCATTTTGTGTGCGTGTGAGAGAGAAAGAGAGAGAGACAGAGAGAGCCACATGTAGCATTTTGAGTAAAACATCTACTTCTTGGTTGCAGTCGATCAGTTGCCTGGTACGTTCTGACAAGCTGACAAGTGAAAACAGAGAATGTTCTCTCTCTCTTGGAGAGCGCTTTCCTGTTTGCATATTGATGACTATTAATCAAAGCAAATGAGATCCACAGAACTGCAGCTTGGGAGAAGACGTCTCTGTTCGTAGCAGAGCCACTGAATTATTCCAGTCAGTTGCATTAGAGTGATTAGCCCTGCATTATATATGCTCTCAGATAGCGCAGCGAAGTGCTTTTTCCCTGAAAAGGAAATTCACAGAAACAGTTTTCCAGAGCCTTCTGGGAATGGAGTGGCAGGTCTGATGGCTTCCTCCTCTCTGGCCTGATCACACCAGGATCGCCATGCCATCCTGTAGTGCTTTTAGCGCCCTTCAGACGGCCTGTGCACATGCGCCGGCATGTGTGTGTGTGTGTGTGTTTGTGTGTGTGCTCATGTATCTCTCTCTCTATTTATCTGTCTCTCTAGCACCTGGCTCCATGCAGCTGCCATCAGTGTTTGCAATGACGAGACAATGGCTTTAGTGTGTGTGTATGTGTGTGTGTGTGTGTGTAAGCTACACAGGCATACGTGCCTTGTGTTGTGTGACTGAGTGTGTGTGTGCGTGTGTGTGTGTGTGCTGTCTCTCTCAACATGACTTCTGCTGCCCCTGACAGTCTGAATCCAGTGGGCATGTGGTCAGCTTGATTACAGTAACTGAAACTCACTCCAGTGTTTGAGCTGGAAAGGTGGAGACTCGGGTCGATATCCGACAGACTCAGAACCGTCTGACATAAGCCTCTCCTATAATCCTTTCACTGTCTGTTTTCTTTGTAGTTCATTATGCAACATTGAATATTAGCATTTATCTCTTGATTGCTTTCGTGACCGAGTTTGAGAGGGTTGTTTCCATATTGGTCTTTCCCACTCTCTTTCTCTCACACTGCCCTGCTCGGAACGTTTTAAAATTCGAGCTTGTTCTCAGTTGGAGCTACAAAGCAATTCGGTGATCATTTGTGACGGTAAAAGGAATTTCTCTGCCTCTCTCTCCCCATTTGTCTGTTTGCAGTCTGTCTGGCTACGGTGATAGTAAACGTGACTCCTCAGGTGGATGTGATTAAAGGACAGACTGCGCGGCTGCCCTGCACTTACACCACCTCTGAGAAGGCCTCCATCACTGTGGTGGAGTGGTACATTGTGAGTACATTCACTCCTGTCCCCTGTGTGGTTTTGTGTGCACGTGTGTATCCACCCTTCTCCCAATTCTGCAATCTCCTTCCTGTGAGGTGGAACTGGGACACAAATGGATTTAAGGAAGCTTTTTTTCCACACAAACCCTTTGTTTAACCCATTTCCTTTCATCTGACCTTGGAGTTCTCCTGTTTAGATCAGTATCAGCAACCGTATGCATACACACTCTCTCTCTCTCTCTCTCTCTGTCTCTCTCTCTCTCTTTCTCTAGGAAAATGCAGGTGGGAGGCAGCGTGTGGCTTTTCGGTCCTCCACTGCCTCGGGTCAGGACACGAGCACGCCGCTGATGGACCGTGCAACGATGGACAGCGAAATGACCCTCGTCATCGTCAACACTGACCCGGTCGACCAGAGGAGCTTCATCTGCTCGGTGATCGGAGGGGCAGTGGGAACAGCAGAGGCTGAGACCAGACTCAGGGTCTTCTGTAAGTCTGCTCTGACACTCCGCAGTCATCGCCAGAATGACACACCATCACCATCCACACCCACAGCCGTACAGATCTGTTTAATTCCATTTACCAGCCTGCACTGATGAGTCTGATCAGCTGGTCGAGAGTCACCGCTGAGATCACATTAACACAGTTGAGTAGGAGAGCAGTTCTGCCTGCCGTTTGATGGATGGTATTGTTGGTGGCTATAGAAGTGCACGTGTGCTGACTTGTTTGTCTGTGAGTGTCTCTGCGTGTTTGGGGGCAGAAGGCTGAGAGTGTCTAGGCATTAATGACCTGTCCAGCACAGCCTGTCCTTTCAAATTTGCGTTCTAGTTGAGAGTGGTGGTATGAAAACATAAGCTTCACTCACCTCCATATCTACTGGCACCTGGCGAGTCAAATATGTTTCTAGTCAAAGTCAAATACTTTCTAAAGCCCAGCTAGACTGAGCAGTCCTTCCAAAGTGGATTTTGGGCTTCAGGTACGTTCATCGGTGAGTCCCCTTGGACAAACCCAAGCATTTTCTAGGTATTTATTGTCATTGTCTTTATAGAAACGTAAGCAGGATTAAAAAAATGCAGGTTAAATATATGAACATCAAATTAAACATATACATATACATATACATACATACACACACACACACACAGGAGAAAAAAATGAGAGAACAACACACGGTTTCCTAAATTGTGTAGTCCTATGTGAAATTGTCCATTTTTGCAAAGTCAGTGAAAACTGGAAAGTTAGGCTGCCAGTTAAGGAAATTAGCACCAGGTGCCAGTTTAAAACCAAAGATTTAAAACAGATTTACTCTTTCTATCTGAAAACGTTTCAGTCGACATTTTCAACTTGCTAGTTATTGATTGGACGGCAACCTTGTGGTGACTCATTTGAAGTTTGCCGTCTGCCGCCTGCAGAGATGTAATGTCTTGACAAATGACTTTTATGATTGATTCAGTTGATTCTCCCGACACCAACCCTAGACTAGAAGATTACAGACATTAAGCAGAGGGTGTTGCTGAGAGTTCCCCACCCTCTGGTGCATTCATAAGCATTCCCCAATGAGAACACCTCCTCTGGAGTTCGGGCTGGACTGATGCATCTCAGAGCCTCAGGTGCCACGCCTGGCCAGCCAAGTCATCCGAATGAAAATGATCTATAAGGCGAATGATCGATCTGTCAGAAATACTACTGCCACTGTCCAAAGACGTGCTTTTTAGGGTGTAGTTGTGAGTGTGTGTGTGTGTGTGTTGTGTGTGTATGCGTCTATGTGTATGTGTACATGTGTGTGTGCGCGTGTGGGTATGCACGCATGTGTGTGCACACGTGTGCATGTGTGTTTGTGTGTGTCTGTGTATGTGATTCTACTGCACCGGTCCACATCAGCGTTCCTCTTCCTGCCCAGATGGGTCAGTAATTGCAGTAATGGCTGTGGATGGAAGCAGAGAGAAGCTGGGGGCACGGCCATCCACCACTCCCACACGCCCTGGCTGGACACTCACACACTCACTGTCTCCCTTTACTTCTGCTGGTTTCGGTCCGGTCTGGCTCGGTCCAGTTTACATATAATATTAAAGCAAATGACAGGGGTGATGGCTGCAGTGATAATGAGAGCTGAGATCATGAGAACGTAAATCTGCCTTAACATGTCTTAACGTTTCTTAACATTTGCTTAACGTTTTTTAGCATTTCTTAGTACCAATAAGTCATCAGCCACAGGGACTATGTGCCTTCTCGCTGTGGTATACAGTCTCTCTCACACACACACACACACACTCACACTCACACTGGCAGGTTCTTGCACAGTTCCTTTCCTGAATAACAGTCGTGTATTTTGTGAACATTTGAAATCTGCACTGTATTTGTTCTTCGCTCTGAAGATCCTTCTCCATTGACTGCATGGTGATTGGACAAAAGTGCAGCCATTCTAGCAGGGAAGCCCACACACAGATGGAAGTGAGGACCATGGAAGTGTTCCCTGAAAACGAGAACTACTGAGAGAGAGAGAGAGAGAGAGAGAGAGAGAGAGAGAGAGAGAGAGAGAGAGAGAGAGAGAGAGAGAGAGAGAGAGAGATTCCCCTTTGGTGTGAGGCCTGTGTTTGAGAAATGAATTGCTGGATTAATTAAGCACATTCCCTTCATCTGTCTGCTGTCTCTTTGTGCTTTAGATATAAATGCTTTAGAAACAAGATGTTAAATTGTTAAATGAGAAGCTTTTGTTACTGATAGAGATATTTGTTACTGATATTTGTAACTCAATAGAGAACATTAACTAAAGAGACACATTAAGAACATATCTTCCTGCTCTTCCTCTTTCTCTCCCTCTCTCATCTCATTCTTTGATTTTTATCTCCATCTTCTAATTCCCTCCCGTCTGTCTCTCGTTCAGATGCCCCTGAAACACCCACGGTGTCTGGCAACACCCAGCCCATTTCTACAAGCAACAAATCACCTTCAGAGGTACAATATCAGTACTAGAATGTACTGGAAGTTTCAAAGTATTTGCAAAACGGGTTAAAAGACCTTTTGTGTGTGTTTGTATCAGGTGGGCACATGCACGAGCAGAAATGGCCACCCTGAACCGCGTATCATCTGGTTTAAGGACTCCACACCTCTGCCAGAGGTGAAGGACTCCAAAGAAAGTGAGTAGCATCTCTTCCATTAGTCAGGCAGCAGGAACCTGCCTCATCTTTCCCAAATCCTTCCTTCAAACTAGGATCCTAATTCACGCCTGCGGCTAAGACCATTTCTTACACGTTATCTCAGTGTTGGTCAGTAGACGAACTGAACCCTGGCCTTCACCTCTCTCCCATTTTCTCTCCTCTTCTCCCCCTCTTCCAGATATGTACATGGTGCCCAGGGTGGTGAAGGAGTCTTCTGGGCTCTTCACGGTCACCAGCACTCTGTACATGCTGCTAAAGAAGGAGAATGCAAAGGCCACCTTCCACTGCACTGTGGAATACACCATGCCCAACAGCCAGATCAAACAGGAGAGCTCCAACAACTTCACACTCACGCTGCTCTGTGAGTCCACACCACGCATACCACACACAAACACACAGACATACAACACACACATGCACACCTACAACCCCCCCC
>JAOXYF010021065.1:0-10898 GCA_028565775.1 Sternarchorhynchus goeldii
GATTAATTTAATACAATTTGGAATAAGGCTGTAACGTAACAAAATGTGGAAAAAGTGAAGCGCTGTGAATACTTTCCCGGATGCACTGTATATTCTATGTTCACTGTAATGCTTTAACAAGTATGTTATATGTTCACTATAATACTTTAACTCGCCTTAATCCTCTCATACTCTCATCTACACTCATAGTAGTAGATCTCCAGCAGGCCTGGGGGTTGGATATTGCTCTAGGGTTTTGTTAGTATCTGTAGACCTTCTCTAAGGGTCTGTCCACATAATGCAGGAGAAATGCAATAATTTATGTTTGAGAATTCAAATACATGACCATGAATGGCAGTTAATTGCTCTCAGGCATTACAGCTTCAACTGTTACAACCCTAAGAGGCCGGATCTGCAGAATGGTCTGTGTTTACAGTTACGATGGTGAGACGTTCATGGATTGGGTGAGAGTATTAGTGCTGCCTCAGGGAGGGAGAGGGAGAGAGAGAGAGAGAGATGGGGTGGAGAGGGAGGGAAGGAGGGGTGGAGAGAGAGAGAGAGGAATGAGATTTCTTAGAATATGTTCTTTCTCAATGTAGTTGTGAAATGTGAGGTTTTGTGTGTGTGTGTGTGTGTGTGTGTGTGTGTGTGTGTGCCCGGTTTGTGGTTAGTAATAAAAAGGTTAAGGTTGTAAGATTGTAAACTAGAGTCATGTGAACAATGTCATGTTCACAGTAGCAGATACATCAGTGTGGACTTTAACACCCTTTACATGGTGCTCACCATCAACGCACTCTGAGTAGGGTTAAAGGTCATTCTTTTCACAGTTCATATAGAGAGATCCTGGAGAGAGATGGTCTGTTCCTTTGTTAGGTGTGTCTGATGGCTCTGGTTTCTAATCAGCATCACAGCCATCTCCAGCAAGATAAATGGCTTAGTCTGTCCTCAGCCTGCTGGGTACAGCGCGCACACACACACGCACACACACACACACACACACACACACACACACACGCACATGCATGCACATACACAGAGTCATTGTTTCTGTCTTGGCTGCCTGCTGCCATTGTACAATGACGTGCATGATGATCTCTGTGTGTTGGTCTTTAGCAGATGCCAACTACACGCGCGTCTGCTATCTACACGCGCGTCTGCTGGAATGAGTGCTCCAACCATTTGATCTTTTCAGGATCTAGAGAGAGTTATTCATATGTGTCTCCTCTCGTTTGGACGACTGCGATGCCTTATACACTCGCCGTAGTCATAACCATAGGTTCTGACCTATAAGGCACTACATGATGAAGCATCTGAATACATTGGTTCGTACCCCATACAGGTCCCAGGTCACTGAGATCTACAAATAAAGGGCTTCTTATCGTTCCTAGAACTAAACTGAAGCGTAAGGGAGACTATACATTTGCAGTTTATACGCCTAAATTATGGAACAGTCTCCCTCTCCATATCAGACACTCACCATCTACATCGCCTTATAAGCAACCTAAAGACTTCTCTCTATGCTTTAGCTTTTGTGAGTTGCAATCATGGGTAGTGTGATTATGGGTGTATATTTGTATGTTATTGTTTTATATCTTTGTTTTATATTGTGAAGCACTTTGTAGCTTTGTCTTTGTAAAATGCTATACAAATAAAATTTATTATTATTATTTCATCCCCAATACCCCACATCTCCCTCAAGAGCTCCCCATGGTGGCCACGCCCCTCCACTCAAGAGCTCCCCATGGTGGCCACGCCCCTCCACTCAAGAGCTCCCTGGGGGGCCCTGCCCCTCCACTTGGTAGCCTCCTCCTGTGAGGGCACCCCGTTGGTCTCTCCACACATGAATGAATTCAGAAAAGCCCCTGTAAGTACCTTGTTTGGGTTGCCATGGTGAAGAAGGCAGGTGGAACTGGATTAATTTGCTGGGTGTGAATGGGCTCAGGCAGACATGCACACATTCCCAACAGACATGAGCACACTCTCAAATGATCTTTAAGATGAGTCCACTGCGAGACGTTTGGGGGTGGATCAGTCCACTGCGAGGCGTTTTGGGGGTGGATCAGTCCACTGCGAGACGTTTGGGGGTGGATCAGTCCACTGCGAGGCGTTTTGGGGGTGGATTGGGTGAAACGCATGTAAGCAGTCAAAAGGTGTGATGAGCTAAAAGAACTTTATGAATGGAAAAAACGGCAAACACACAACACATACAACTTAGAAGCTAAGGACAAAACACAAAGGGGGACATCCAGCTAACCATTCATGAACCAGACAAAACAGGGAAACAAACATAGAACATGAACACTAATCAAAACAAGAATTATCATACTAAAGCAATACAAGGGAGGACTGAGGAACCATGACACACTGCACATTACAGTGGAGAAACCATATTAGTGGCTGTTGGACATGATACCCTGAATAACAGGGAAGCAACAGATTACTAATGTCCAGACCCCAGTAGGAGAGGGGAAGGGGCCTGGCACTTTCTCAGGTCTTATGCATCTTCTGCATCACTTGGTCTGTAAACTCACTGTTTATGTTAAAGAAAAAAGAATGTCTAATAAAAAAGAAAGCAGTTCTTTGTAGGTCTAGGTGCTTTTGTTCTAACTAGGTCAGAGCACAGACCAAAGCTTGAGCTGGTTGCTGTTCAGAAGCACCTGATGGACATTGTTTGAGGGAATGTATCGGTCTGCTGGAGTGAACATATTGGTCTGCTGGAGTGGACGTATCGTTCTGTTTGAGTGAACGTATCGTTCTGTTTGAGTGAACGTATCGTTCTGTTTGAGTGGACGTATCGTTCTGTTTGAGTGAACGTATTGACCTAGTGAAGCAGCTCCACCCTGCGCAGGGGAAACACAGATTAGTACAAAAAAATAAACAGGAAAGACAAAACAGAACAAAAACATCCTGCTGTTCTGCTACAGTCTGCCTGTTGATCCACTGTGATGAGTTAAACTGGTGTGTGTGAGATCAAGTTCACTCTCCAGTTCTTTTTTGAGGCAGAACTGATGGAAGCAACACACATCCAGAGAGCAAACCTCAAAGAACAGATAGATGGAGGTGGTGGTGGTGGTATGTTTTAATTTAAAACAACAGGACTGGATTTCTGTAGCAGTAAGTCTAAATCTCAGAAGCTGGAAAACACGTTCCATCTTTTGTGTTTCTGGAGGTATGTGTCAGTGCACACAGAACTATGACGCAACAGTAATACCACAGTAACTGCTCTGTCCCAAGACTGCAGGACATGTCTTGTATCAGGTGTTGTATCAACATTTTTCATGTTATGTAAAGTCACAGTGGGGCAGGAGAGTTTGGACCCACCACTGGGTGTCTTGAACCAGTGGGTGTCTTGAACCAGTGGGTGTCTTGAAATCGTGGGTGTCTTGAAGTGTGAACTAAGTACTCATCCCATAAACTCCAAAGACCAGCTGGTGTGTCCAGACTCTCAGTAATTCACAGTAGAACGAGATTTACTTGGGGTTAATAAATAAATAATAAATCTGCATTTGAAGAGAACAAGATGTGATTTATGCCTAATTCTAGAATAAGATGTGATTTATGTTTAATTCTAGAGCAGCACTAGATCCCTGGAAGGCATTTCACCTTGGAAGATCATGATGTTCCAAAAAACAAACAAACAAAAAAACAAGGAGTTTGGTTTGTTTTATAAATCCATTGCTGTATATATCCAGAGTGGTGAAAGCCTGTTTGCTTGTTTTTCTCAGTTTAACTAGGACAGATAGCAGACCTGTAGTTTGTGTTCTTTGTAAGCCCTGTAGACTGTGGTACCTTCTTGAGTTCCCAGGTTCAGGAACTCAGGTTTTTTGAAGCTCAGGACAGAGTTTCCATTTCCAGTAAGTGACAATGTGATGTAATAATCCACGAGAGGCTCAATTTAAGGTGGAATGATCCCAAAACCCTGAACCAGGCCACCATCTCCCCAAGAGAGTGTGGCGAACACCGGTCCTGAAGGTGCTTGTCTGGTGCTGCTGGTGTAAACGTGAGCAGGGGTTGGTACGGGTAACGCACCGTCTGCAGACACACATGGGAACAGCAGACGCCCAAACGAGACACTGTCGTGCGGAAATGGTCGTGAATGCAGAATGCTGTGTATCTGTTGCCATGGGGATTACCAAGGTTCTCTCCCGCTGCCGTTGTCTTCCCATCTGAGAACAGGATATTATTCAGCACGGATTGCTGTCTTAGCCGCGCGTTTGGTTGGAATTGAACTTTGTATGGACAAATAGAAAAACAGGACAGGCACCACTGATATGTAATCAGTTCACACAGTGAACTTTGACCTTGTACTACGTCTATTATTTCACAGTCACTGTTAAAATAGATAATCTGATAAAATATGGATAATCTGCCCATTTTGATTAAGCTGCTGAGAGACTTGCAGTGGCCTCTACCACAGCATATCACAGATGACACGTGTGGTGGCCTGTTGAACTATGTATGAGCACAAAAAACCACAAGAGGTGTGCAGGACCAGAACCCGAGCAGAACCCCCCTGTCAGATCACACTTCACCTCTGCTGCCTCTCCCAGCACCCCTGAACTGGATCATCCGAGCTGGAGCATGATGCCAGGGTCGTGGCAGTTCAGAGGTAGGGCTGCTCTACAGATGGGGAAGTTAGGATGTTTCAAAGGGCCTGTGATTAACAGGGGCCCTAAAAACCATTACAACTTTCGGTGCATTTCCTTCATTGGGGCCCAGTGTGACAACTTTTCATGGAGGCCCAAAATGCTTGCATGGAGAGCACAAAAACATGGACTGGCTGGGGCTCCTGAGGACCTGGATTGTCTCCATATGTGAGTCAGTATCTCCATGGTATGGCTATATTTATCTATGTTTCTGTGTTCCTTTCATAAGAAGCACAGAAGCTAACAGAGCGAACTCCTGGCAGTAGAGATCAGTTTGCCCAGAGTAGGTTGGTGCTTATAGCTGCTAATGAAAGGCAAAACCTCTGTGGTCTTCAAAGTGCCCTACAGGCAAGCCTACATCGCTAGAGGCCTCTAGTAGCATCCACACAGGTCTTTTCTGTAGGATGTGGTTATTTCATCTGCATATGCACTGTCAAGGATTAGTAGGTATGTTTGTGTTTGCAGATTATTGCAAGCATGTTAGTTTAAAGTTCATGAAACATAATTTTTTTTCTCTAAGATTACTAAAGCAGTTGTCTGCCAAACCACAATGGCATCTGATAGGTGCAGGTTAGCCACCGAGTGAAGGACGTTCTGACTGGTTAGCGGTGCGGCTGAGGGGCGTGCTCTCAGCACTGCCACGCCTTCCTCTCTGTCGTTGGGCTTTCGGAAGTGGCGGCTCCGCGACGGTTACGTGAGTTTCTTCGCTCGCTGGCAGATGGCTTGGGATGGCAGCACGATCCCCCGCACTTCAGAGCGCAAACAGAAATAGACCGAAGAGGAGGAGGAGGAGGCCTAGCGCCCTCCGCTAACCACAGAAAGAGGGAAAACATAGAACATCTTTATTAATCTATCCCTCAACAAGACTTCACTGATGAGAGAGAAGAATGCAGTCTTGATGACTCATTGTTAAAATCATGCACTTCAAATGTTCACAAAAAAGTAGAGGGAAGGAAAACTACTGACTACTGAACAGACAAAGAACTACTGAACAGACAAAGAACAGGAAGTGACAGGATGATGACACCTTTATTTCCTTATGTGTTTAACTGACCATCTGTGTTTTCAAGATTAACAGAACATTTTATGTAGAACTTTAACAGCAAACACATCACACATTTAAAAGTGAAAGAAGACTTCTGTTAGGACCTGACAAACAGGTTTGCATCATTCAACATCAAAGTAAAAATAATAATAAAAGAATGTCATAATATGGTAAATAAAGATTTTTTTGTGTCTGTGCTTAAGGCCACTGGAGAAATGGTGTCATGAGGTGTCTTGGAGACCAGAGCAAAACCTCAACTCAAATCAAGCCAGTTTCCAAAAATATATACTTTTAAAGTGAACTCAAATTCATTGTTTTAAAAACAGCTTTATGTATTAAAATCAATCTGGCTCTTTGTTCAGTAGCTGTGTTCTACGTGTTTGCAGTGGCTCTCCCTCAGTCAGACCTGATTTAAATTTTTCAGTATGTCGTTTGTGTGTTAATGCAAAGCTTCAGAGTGGACAGCTGGGTGTCTGTAGTTCAGGTCTGCAGTTCGCTGGTCTGCGCTGGGGGAGGGCAGAGTTGTCTGTTCATCTGACAGGCTCGTGACATATGTGATTGTCTTTGTGTATGCAAAGGGTTGTTTCACTGTGTCTGGGTTGTTGTGTTTGTCAGAATTAATGTTGTATGTGTGTGTTTGTGTATGTGTGTTTTTCATTGTTACCGTGCTGGTTGTGTGTGCATGTGTAGTGAAGCATTCAGTCCCAGCTCCAGTGCAATGCATGTTCGCACTGATGGTTGTTCTAACAGTGTCTTAAACTCTCTCACTCTCTTGTGAACACTCGCTCTCTCTGAGTCAAGCTTCTTCTTAACCTCCTGTGGATCAAACACACGGCCTACAGGAGAGACAAACAAACAACAAACACAAACTATCAAAACAAAGGGAGCATAATTTGGAACATTTTCATGATTCTGAACAACATAATTCTTAAAGTCCTTAAGAGAGTCTTTCACACACAGTGAGAGAAGCAACAGGTGTCTGAAGGCCATACAGACACTCGCGCTGTGTTTACAGCAGTGCGTCCCGCAGACCTGCACTGCCGTGTATCCCGCAGACCTGGACCAGTGCTCGGTTCAGACTCTCGCTGTGATGAGCGCTACACAGCAAGAAAGATGCCCTGGACCTCTCCGCACCAAACCAGGCTCTAACAACAGCCCCAGCGCTTCTAGACTTTAGCGCAAGTGTGTATGTGTGTGTGTGTGTGTGGGGGCGGGGCATCTGGGCATGTCACTGACTCCAGGAGCCATGAGGGCATCAACCCATCTCTCTTCAACTTCCCCTCTCCATCATCTCTGTTTCTCATCACCATCTCTGTCTTTAGTTGGGAGCATAAGCAGACAGAACCCGCCCCCCTGGAGAATCTGCCAGGTGCTCAGCCGTGGGGAAGGTCAGAGGTCAGACACACAGTCTCTATATTAGGTATCTGTATGAACACAGGGAAAACTGCAAACTTAGTCCCGTCCCCAGGTCCTTGTCTCTTGTCCATCGGCTCTTGTATTTCCCTCCTCTCTCCAGTTCTCCCCACAGCTCTCAGTGGCTGCTCTCGCCCAGTGGCAGGGAGGATACGCCCTTCCGCTCTCTGCCCGGGCGGGTGAGGGGCCGGGTCAGAGGTCATGGGGTCATTTGGTGGTTGCGGCGGGGGGGCGGGACAGGGGCGGGGCCTCGTTTTTATTCGCCACGCCGTTTCTCTGCATCTCCTCCATGTACTGGCAGACAGCCCGCGACACGGCATCCTCCACCAGACGCTTACTCAGACTCAGCAGCTCTTCATCATCGAGCTCCGGACCAGGTTTAGCACCTACACACACACACACACACACACACACACACACACACACACACACCTCTATCACCAACGAGCAACACCCATCGCTTAGCACAAATAACAGAAGCTAACGGCAGAGATGCAGCAGACTGACGTTCTCCAGCACACGGCAGCAGGGAGGTACTGAGGTGGCACTAGAGGAACAGTGCAGGGAGACACTGAACAAACGCCGACTCAACTCTGAACTCCAATGTGTGAAGGAACATGATGGAAGCAGTGATGTGATGACAGTCAACAAACTGCACAGCGCTTATAAGGTTCATAGCTCCAGATTTTAGGTAAGATCTTTAATAGATCTGTCAAAATGTTTAAACGCTGCCATCATATTGTCATAATGAACATTGAACATTCATAACGCATAAGTCCTACATACATGAACATTTATGAATGGTTTTGTCTGTCAATTCAGGTATAAGACTATGGTCTTTAGCTCTAAGAATTCATAAATGTCTTTGGAGTGAGCAAGATATGCATGTGCTGTGTGAACTTCATAAGTAAGGACACTTATGGCAAATACTGGAGTATTTTAACTTGCAGAACACCAGCATGCTTTAGACTAGTGTGGCTTACTGGAATAAGGTTCGGATTCCAATGGTTTTCCAGCAGAGGCAATGCTCACTGACTGCAGAATCTCCACTTCAGTAACTGCTCTGCCTATACTTTAGGGCCAAATAAACCACAAATCCCAAAATTCCAGAGGCCTGGCATAACTGGCCTCCAAAAAAACTAGACCCCTACCTCTTACTGTGAGGTTGTGTAAAAATAGAGCAGTGTGTGTGTGTTTGTGTGTAAGAAGTGGGCTGTTGAAAAGAGAAACGTACTTTTCCGTGCAGAGTGCGGTTTGATCTGCAAAAGATCTGCAAGACAAACAAAACCTCCTCAACATCCATAACTGTAGTGAAGACCACGGTCAGTCCAACAATCACATTATCATGATCAGGGCCCATCCCCCACTCACAGATCGGCTTCCTACATAATTCATAATTAAAAGGAATTCATACTTAAAATCTCATACCTAGCATGTGCTTTGCTAATGTTGGTATAAATGGCAGCTGTTTTGGTAATTAATGCTTTATTGGTGTTTGGTAATTAATACTTTATTGGTATTGATCCATTTCTAAACTACATCAAACAACAGTTGCCCCTTAATTTTAAACATGCTTTAATCTTCTGAAAATTTTGGTTTGTTTTTGATTTTTAATTTCAATTTTTGGTTGATTTTAAAACTTTGCATCATGGTGCTTAAAAAAAGAATCTATTGGTGTCTCTGTTGAAACCCTTGAAGGTGTGTGAGTCCAGGATCTCTCTGGACTGAAGGCAGGACATCAGTGACATGAAGCAAGAGCAAAACAGGACCTTGAGATATAATGGCTTTATGCAACTCAAGAGCGAAAACCTTCCATATACTCTATGAAGCTGACAGGAAAGTTACATCATTTTTATTTATCAACCCAATTCTCTTCCTTATTACACACACAATGACACTACCACACTAAGATAAACTTTGCAAAAAAGAAATTACATTTCTCATACATACATGCGGAAAAACACCCCACTCTAAACACCTCAAACATCTCTAAACGCATCATGCATACATACATACACACAAACGCATTTCTGAATATCTCAACATCTTTGAACTGTGTGAGCTGAGGTTGGTGCTTTGCAAGCAGCAGTGAAGTTACATAACTTTATGAAGGCTATAAACACTGCTCATTAAATCTCTCTCTCTCTCATAGTGTGTCTGCTGGGTGCGACTCGCACACTATCAGCAGGTGTAGATACTGGGCTCAAGGTTCACTCCCTTCCAGCAGCTCTGATTGGCCGGTGCACGTCTCTGGGCAGGAAGGTGCTCTGCTATCTCCTTCCACTGTGACCTCTGCACTAACCCCTCCCCTGAGATGTCACTGAGTCACATTAAGGCTGTTCTCTGTTGTCTGATTTCTTTTGCCTTTGATTATTACTGCAGGCAACTCCCTGGGTACAGCTCAAGTCCCTGGGTACAGCTCAAGTCCCTGGGTACAGCTCAAGTCCCTGGGCACAGCTCAAGTCCCTGGGCACAGCTCAAGTCCCTGGGCACAGCTCAAGTCCCTGGGTACAGCTCAAGTCCCTGGGCACAGCTCAACTCCCTGGGCACAGCTCAAGCTCTGAGAAAAACTTAAAGGAGCAAGTAATATTTCTACTTTTCACAAACAGTGATTCGAATTTCAAAAAAGACCGTCAATAGTTATTGACTATAGCTGTAGAACGTGTATCTGGAGATTTGTCCAAACATTTGAAGAGGGCAGAAATCTTCAAATCAGATGTGTTGAAAAGATTACCGCTGTTGTTTTAAAAGTGCAAAGTGCACCTTTAACATGCTCTGCCTTCTAGCTGTAACTTAAATGCCTGTAACTTAAATGCTACTAGTCAGAACTGACTTAAATACTCTAGAAGTTACCCAGATACTTTAGACAGACAGCCAACTGTCAATTTAGACAATGCTGTGTGTGTGTGTGTGCGTGTGTATGAGAGAGACAGGTCCTGAGAAAGTTCTCCATCATCATCAAGGAAAATCCTGTGAACTACAGACCTACACTCTGACTCCACTCATCACGGGTTACACAGCTGCACTCTGACTCCAGGCATCACGGGTTACACAGCTGCACTCTGACTCCAGGCATCATGGGTTACACAACTGCACTCTGACTCCAGGCATCACGGGTTACACAACTGCACTCTGACTCCAGGCATCACGGGTTACACAGCTGCACTCTGACTCTACTCATCACGGGTTCCACAGCTGCGCTCTGACTCCTTATCTACTACGTACACCAGTCAATACAAACAAACTGTCACTGCAGTGTTGCATACTAAGACACTATGGGCAATTGTGTCCCTCTAAACACCAGAAATAGGCTTTGCAGAATCCCAGCTGCTCTGCATAGTCCTCTAAACTTCCTGTAGAGTTTAGCTTCAACCCTGCTCCTGGAGATCTACTTTTAACTCTAGATGAAACTGTCATCTTGTTACAAACCTGGTCTTGAACTAAAGTTAAATGCTACACAGCTTCATCCACATCCAGAACACATCTCTATTATCCTGCCTGACACCTCCAACAATCAAACCAAACTGTGTTATCCAGAGAAATTTAAATTCTATGAATTGTGTGTATGTGTATGCATGCGTGTGTGCATGTGACAGAAAGACAGAGAGAGAGAGAGAGACACACACAGAAAGAGAGACAGAGAGGTTTGTGTGTGTATGTGAGAAAGAGGGACATGTGTGAGTTAACACTACAGTGCCTCTTCTATTCCACCACTAGCCTCCGTGTGTGTGTGTGTGTGTGTGTGTGTGTGTGTGTATGTGTGCGCGCGTGTGCCTGCAGAAGACCATGCTGATAAAGCTGTTATAGAATACCTT
>JAOXYF010021065.1:19504-41599 GCA_028565775.1 Sternarchorhynchus goeldii
CCCCCCCCCCCCCCACAGAGAGATCAGTCTGATTCAGGACGGACAGAAAATGAAGGTAGAGAGAAGGAGGCAGAGTGAGTGAGGCTATTTACAGATCATCACAGACAGGCCTAAGAGTGCTGCTCCCACCACTAATGTAAGACAAGAACATAATCAATAGAGAGAGAGAGAGAGAGAGAGAAGAGGGAGAGAGAGGACAAGGAGAAATGTGGGACTGTATTGAACAGGAGAAAATAACCCAGTACCATTAACCAGAGGGTCCACTTGGGTCTTAATATGTTTTTCCCATTATACAAGATGCAATTTACAATTTTACACACACAAGCACACACATACACACACACACACACACACACACACACACACACGTTTTACAGGAGCTGTTGTTTTCTACAAAACACCAAGAGATTCTCTGTGACGCAGAGACAATGGCCCAGCATCAGTGGCTGATGACATCAGCAATACGAGGAAATGCATTACTCCAGTTTAACAGGAGGAAGAAGCTAAACAGAGGGGACAGTCCAGGAAGTCCAGCAGCTAAACAGAGGGGACAGTCCAGGAAGTCCAGCAGCTAAACAGAGGGGACAGTCCAGGAAGTCCAGCAGGATGACAATACAAAAAGAAAATAAGACAATAAGACAAGACATGAGGGTGAGGACAGGGGACAGGTGCAAGAGGAAGACATCTGTCTGCAGGGAATACACAGAAGGACTTAAGGACTTACACACACTAGAGCCCAAACACACACACACAGACACACACATGTGCACTCATGCATGCACATGTACTTGAGCGCACACAGTCACCCTAAAACATAACAGCTCAGATGTGCTATTTATTTATTTTTTTTTTATTTTAAAATGTAAGTAGCACTTTGAAAGTTAAACGAGAAGGAGAGGAAAGACTAGACAGGGAAGAGGCGAGAGAAAAAGGACAAGAGAACAGATGTAGTGGACGAGCAGGAGAGAGAGATAGAGAGAGAAAAAAAGAACAGAGTGAGAGCAATAAAGCTGTACTCACCTGCAATCTGTGTGAGGGTATTGAGATGCTCTCCCTCTTCAACCTGAACAAACGCTACTTCCTGTCTGAAGTGACCAATACCACGAAAAGGCAGCAAGAGGCTCCGCCCACCCAACAGGGACTTCAGAGTTGACTCCATCTCTTCCATAGCTAATGCAGCTCTGGTGTGTACACACACGCACACATAAGTAACTTGGCTTTTAGACCCATTGAAACTGATGAATGTATGAATGTATCACATATTCACGCTCAGTACAGCTGGACATACAAACAAAAACATCTCTTGACTGGTCAGCCGGTTGGTCCAATCAGAACAGACTCCTCACTTGGTCAGCCCAATCAGAACACTGCTCCATATTGCCAGAGAATTTCAACACTCACTACATTATATACTATAAATCTTAGAAACCTAATGATGGAGTTTATCATATATTACAGCTGATAAAAGCTAATAGAAATGTATGGTATGTGATGCAATTTAAATAAAGGCAATAGAAATCATTGTTCATGTGCATAAAACTAATGTTCAAATGCAAGTAAAAATGGTCACGTTGGTTGCACTATTGGAAACACCTACACTGCAATAATATTTAACAAACAGAATAAAGTGTAGTACTAGTGTGTCAGCGATTAAGAACAGGTGCATATATATGTATGTGTATGTATGTGTATGTGTGTGTGTGGGGGGGGGGTGTGGGTGCACATACATACGTGTGTACCTCCTCCTGTGTAGCCAGGTGTGTGACAAGCAGTGTGACATGGAGAGTGGCTGGAGGAATCAGGGCTCTGGAGAGACGTGCTTCTTTCTGCAACACAAATGCCTGGACCTCCTCTACCCCCTGCTTTATCTGGGAGAAACACACACACACACAGGTCATTATCAGCAAAATGCACTCATGTTTGCACGAGCTCACAGACACACGCTATACGGTACAACCAACAATGAGAATATATGGGTACAAGGCTGATTCAGGAGTGTGAGTACATGTTTAAGCTGATGGTTCTGCTGCTCTGCTGGGACGTTGATGCTTTAGCCATACATCTGGTATCAGAGGAGAGGGAAGTGAAATGTTTATGGAACCTGTTGGTTGGTGATGGGGATCGAAACAAAGTAGTTTGGCCGAAGAAACTCTCGTTTGTTCTTTTTGTCTTTCTGTCCGTCCTCTCTCTCCACTTGTCCTCCCTGTGCTCTTTTCTTACTCTCCTGGGTACCAGAGACTGAAATTCACACACACACACACACACACACACACACACACACACCATCACACTCATAGAATCTGAGCTACACACTAAACTACAAAAGTCATAAAATCTCAACACACACACACACACACACACACACACACACTCACTCCTCTAAAACTGGTCATAAGAAAAGTGGAATTCATTTTTTTTTTGTAAAGATTCCATACAAAGAAAGACACACACCCACAAACGCACCACACACAAACATGCACAACAGCCGCATTCTTTAGAACTGGCCAGCTGGTCAAATCTGAATACAGGACCCAGCTGCAGTGCTAGGACGATCCTAGTGTCAGCTGGCAAACCAAAGATGCTCCCTCAATACCAGATCAGTGATGGGTGAGGGTTCCACACTTGCTCTCTCCTGCCCCCCAAACCCCCTCTCCATCTCTCCCTCAATCCCCATCACTCTCTCCAGCTCTCTGTCTTTCTCTACACGATGTTTACAGCGCATCACACGGTACTCCTCTCGCCTGGAAGACGATCACATTCTTTAATCGTTCGTTGAGACTGCCCTGACATTGAAAGGTGCGTGCGTTAATGTCCTTTCTACTGCTGTCCGTGACTGGCTACACGGGCACGATCGGGGAGGGGGGTGGTGGTGTTACGTCCTGCAGACAGACGGGGCTCAGACGCCGACAGAGCCTGCAGCCGACTCCGGCGGATTAAAATAGACAAATCTCGAGACTGTGTTCAGCTTTAATCGATACTGCGTTCCTAATCGAAAAGGGCGCAGGTTGATCTGGCGGGCGCAGACGCTCGTGAGATCCTGCTGAATCATCCTCACATTCAACGGCTTTAAAAAAACACAGTGTGCTGGACATTTGCTAAGCGATGCAGATCACTCACAGCCCAACTCCGTGCATACGTCCGTGTTGGCGAAAGGCAGCTCGGCCAGCAGGTCTAGGATACTCTGCGACTGCTCCACCTTCCGCCCACGCACCCACACCTTTCTAGGCTTCTTCTTCTTCTTCTTCACCTTTTTGCTGTCTGAAAACCACAGGGGTAGGGGGTGGGGGATTTCCCTAGTTTACTGTTTGTACTCAACCGTTGGACGGTCACTTTTGGTGTTTGTTATGGGATCTTTATAAGATACTGTGAGCTCATGTTTTACAGAGTAAAGACCTGATAAATGAGAATGGACTGTATCTATAATAATAATAATAACGTTTTTTTATTACTATTTTAGTATTAACTATACTTAAAACTATACTATACGGGTTTTTTTTGGTTGTTTTTGTTTAACTTAGTTGCAACGTCGTCGTTTCTCACCAGTAGAGGGATCTTTCCTGACCGTTGAGCCGTCCTTGGTGACCACGCGCTCGCCGCGCGGTGATGGCACGGGGTCACGGTCCTGTTGTACGCGCGCTTCGTATTCGCCACGCGCGGCGGTAGCAGTTTTTCGAACAGGTTGCATATCGATCACGTAATGTACTTCTCTTTGAAGTGTGCAGAACAGCCGACGCACAGGCAAACGAGTTAGTCTGACCAACTGAGACTTGGGTACGACAGCTTTTGAGCGGGTATCTATATACACTGTACTTGATAAACACTTGTTCACTATTCTAATTAACGAGATAGGACGCCTGAACATATCAAACAGGGTTGTTTGTGGTTGGTGCGAATTTAACGTCAGGTAGATAGCTAGCTATCCGTTTCAAGTTTTTAATGCTGTTTGTATGTACCACGAATATGTGGTATATGGTATACAAGCTTTCAGATACAAGCGTCCGCGGTACAACGTTGAATAGAAAAACTACGATTCAGTATACGTAGCGTTTGCACAAAAGCAAAACCAGTAAATGGCGATTCCCCAGTCACTAGACTGGCTTGTCCACCTGTTTTGTATGTTAATTGCAATGTATGCTCTTAACTAGCCTAGCTTATGATTTATAATCAAACAGCGCAGAACTCATTTATTATGGGCGCATTGCATTCTAAATTGTCCAACGCGTCGCGGATTTCCTGACAAATGTTGTAACTTCGGTCGCTCTGTTTATGTTGTTCGTTGAGAGTTCACTGATATAAATAGCTCGTGCTTGTTCTTCTCTTACAGCGTGGCAATATTCAGTTAGCAGAGTTGTGCTCTGCTACTATGTCAACAGATAAGGGACGGCAGGAGGGTCAAAAAGTATTTGCATTTGAAAATGAAAGTCCCTTTTCAGACTACACGAACTATGTAGATTTTCGTTGGCAAGGTTAATATTAATTGCAACGACCTCATATGGTCGACTTTGGGGAAATTATGACACACTGTTCAGCCTTCACACTTACACGACCCACCACAGAATCTGAATCCAATTCCTCTGACCTAAGCCTCACTGAAATCAGAGTAACGTCCCTTACTCTGTTCCCTGCTATTCTGAGCCAAGACTTTTTTGTCCGCTCAATGACTCTTACAGAGACACTGACCTCCACTATTCGGTCAAACCAAATTAAGCTAAAGAAGCAAAAGTTATGTTTGGAAACGTTAAAACAAACACATGGTGCGGGTAGGATGTAGACATGACATATGTAGTTCATGTCATTTATACTGTGGTGCTGCGTGTAATTGTCTTGTAAATGGTGTAGGAAAGCACTTGCAGTGTGCAAAAACTGACCATCTGTAGCACAATTTCTAGTTTCTTTTTCTGAATTCTTTGTGTGTTCTTCTAAAGACTTTAATGGTCTTTTCAGGCTTTTATTTAAGAATACAGTGTTCTTCCTTATAGTGAAAGCCCATAGCTTTGCACAATCTCACATTGTGAATCTATTTAATGGTTCCTTGAGTTTTCTCCAGTGGGCTCAGGAGGAACTGGAGCTTGAGTAATCAAACATCCTGGTTTGGACAAGGTGAATATTGTTTACTGAGCTCAACGGTGTCAGTCTCATTTTCCCTGGGTCACTCTTTCCTTCACACCTGCACTTAGTTCTGTGTAACACTACACCTGCTGATTGAGTTACAGGTGGTGAAGGAGCAGGTGAAGTGGGGGACAGGTGCACTGTGGCTCGAGTGGGTGGTGAAGGAGGAAGACCCTGGTGTCCTGAACCACACCTCACAGCTCGGCACAACTGGGGCAGCTTCATGGTGGGTACTGCGAACGCGCTGACCTGCTTTGACCTCAAAGTGTTTGTGTGAATGGGGTTGGTGTTCTGTTACAGATAAGGCTTTGTTTGTTAGCTCTTGTACATATGATAAAGCCTAAAGGAAAGAAATAAGTCTGCTTTAGCGTGACAGAGTGCAGTTTCAATGGTTGCTGTGGCTGGCTGAGGGTTGTGTGTCTGCATTCTCATGGTGTGTGGGGCAAATATTTAAAGAATGACTCTTCTGTAATGTGACCTATTATAAACACAGAAGCCAGATAAGATCTGTTTTTGAATTACTTTGGTGTGTTGGGAATTATTACATTTGTATTTATCACAGAATTTCAACAGAATTTAATATATGAGCAGATGCACATAAGACTTTACAGCAAGTGTCTATACAAAGTGTTCATAGAATTCCTACAGGTTATGAAATCTAAATCTATTTATTGGTCATTGCAAGATCTTCACAAAGTGTTAAAAAACTCTTGCCATCCACTGTAGCACACCATACCCTTCGAGGACAATTGTTTTGCCCTAAACCTGTAAAGCCCACACTTGTAACTAGTTCGCCAAAACCACACAGATATGTTGATAAGGTGGATCACACAGGATTAAATAATCTATGGTTTGAATTTTAGATTATTCTAATTTATACATAAACACCAGTAACTTTGAAAACTTCAGAGTTTAGCTCCAGTCCAAAGCTAGCATAGCTGATAGAGCTAGTCACTGCCTCCAAACCTTATTAGTAAACAGAACAAATCACAACATACTATTTATAAATCTGAAGAATTAGCTCTGGTTAGCATAAGGTCAGGTGATATGAAGTTACTTATAGTGTGTTATGATAAGGTGATGTTGGACTGGTGTGTGGTTTCATTACCTATAGTGTTTTATGATCAGGTGATATTGAATTGGTGTGTGGTTTCATTACCTATAGTGTGCATGATCAGGTGATATTGGACTGGTGTGTGGTTTCATTTCTGGATGTCAGATACTGGACAGGGATCAGTGCTTTTCTGATATAATCTTTTTCGGAATCCAAACTCAGGGATTTTGAGTGGAGCAGTAAATCTACAGGGGTAGAGGGAGGATTTTCCCCCCAGTTTAAATGACTGGAAGTAATACTATTCAAATTACATCCAGTTGTCTAAAATCTATTTTAGCCTTTGCTGACTGACAGAGTTACAGACATTCAGGTAAAATAGCTTCGTCTGGGTCATCTTGTTCCTTCATTATTTGCTTATATTACTAATATCAATTTAGAGTTACTTGAAATGTTGAATCTTAATGCCTTGTCTCACCTATGGGTATATGTTGTTCTCTGTTTGTAACCCATGTGGACTGGACTGGATGACATTATGGTAACATGTGGAATGGATTGGATGTCGTCATGGTAACGTGGAATGGATTGGATGGTGTAATGGTAACTGCATCATCCTGCTACATCCTCTTCTGGACGGCTTGTGGTGAGTGGAGGGTATCGAACATCACACCTGTGCTTACAGTGACGCAAGTTATAGTATCCATAGTTCAGATTATTACTTCATTAGAAGAAATGAACAGATACATGGTGTACGTTTATTATAAAATACGTTGGTTTAAATAGTTTATTAAACATTTGTATTTATTTTGTGCGTTACATTTACATTGTCTTTCTTTAGTTCAGTTTTTATTTTCTTTACATTCATTGTAAAATGTAAATGTACATTGTACACATGTTGTTTCGGATTCATCCACTAGTGGGAGCTATTTAACATCAAATCACTCCGTTTCAGTTTTCAATCTCCTCACTTTTGGTGGTCACCCACAAAATACGTATAAATGTTACAAACAACAAACATGTCCAATAAGCTTTCAACTTTTAAGCCCCAGTGTTCATGTCGGCCAATCAAAGTATCGTGGGCGGGTTTTCTTCTGGCAAAGAGAAAGGGGAGGGTATGTGATTGACCAGGGTTTCACTACGTTGGCTTTTCTCCCAGTTAGATTCTGGTCTGGGAATTTCGATTTTAAATTTGGGAAACTATTAGGAGCACATTTTCAAGTGAATACGTCCTGAAACTTTCGCTTAGTTCGTCTCCACAGCATTAGGTATGGAGCCTATGAATGGAATTATATTCTGCACCTATTAACATTTGCATGTATTTTCTCATTGATGGAGAAAAACGTGGGGTGTTTTGACATGCATTTCGACTAAGGTTAGAACATAAGAGTTAATGGTCTATTTAGTTCATTACGTTTTGGGGGTTATTTTTGATTTATTATTTGGTTATATTTGATAATTGTGTCATTTATCATGTTATCGCTAGTTATCACTACCAAGTTAGAATGCTAGCTAGCTAAATAATGGCTCGTTAAAACTTCTCTCACTAGCTAGCTAGCTACCATATGATATATCCAAACTACGAATAGTTTCAAATGTATTAGCTAATAGTGTGTTTATGAAGGTACATTAAACGATACCTAATTGCGAATTAATTCCATAACGGTAACTAGCTATATGTGGTGGTACCAAAAAAAAAAATAGATGGGTTACCATTTCCGTTGTTTTATTCGTTTTATGTTTGCTAGCTACCTAGCAGTTTGCTGAAAGACTGGATATATGCATGCGTACTACCACTAAGATTGAATTCAAGTTATCTCAAGTTAAAATATCAAAAAACAATCCCAACACTGCAGTTAGCGCAACGAGTGCTCAGCTTGCCAAGTTCTGAGATTGCTCCCGACCTCGCTGGCCGTGTTAAACTGGGTCCATGTAGGTTAGCGTGTCAGATACGCTATTAGCCAGCTAAGTAAGCAGATCCGTTAAAGACGTTCGTTACGAGACCGTTGTGATTTGAATGGCGCGAGACGTTCTGCAGTTGGTTTTTGAAGCCAGTTTAAAACGCACGTGAAACTAAAACGGACTGAAAATTCCACTCTACCTTTTATTTGTTTATTTGTACTGTTCTGAGTAATTAGCTGCGTTAGCTTTCCAGATGCTTTTGTATGACGCCAAATTTCCAACATACCTGGCTGGATGTAATATGCGTGTCTGGATAGTTTAGTTTTCTTTGATTGAATGATCATGTGCTCGAACTGAAGCTCAATATGAGTTAGCTAACTAGGGTTAACTTTTTTTTCTACATAGAAGATGCAGATCCTGAAGATCTAGGCTATCCAAACCGTTATCTAGTTAGGTTCTTATCGAGTTCTCCACTTCACTGTCTTTTATATGTATATCAGTTGAATACACAGAAGCTCAATTTCCCGTTTATGCTTTTAGCTAACAAGTTACCTGATACGATGAGTGATAGCGATGCCAGTTTACAAAAGCGTATCTGGCTCCTCTATCTTATTTATCTAGCGATTAGCCACGCGATTGACGCACTAATGGCTAGCCAACTTACTGTAAAGTGTAACATTGGGCTTTTCAGTTACAGTCGAGTTGAAAATATTTGGAAGTCAGCAGTCTGCTGTACAGCTAGACGTGTCACCTAGCTATCTAGAGATGACCATCTGGAAAAACGCACAGCTGTCGGCGCCATCTTTTCAGACCACTGTCTTTGCCTCCAGCCACAATCTCATTTTCGTACAAGTTCTTGGCTAAGCCACGATCTGCATTACGTCGTCCAGGTCGTTAGCTAGCTAGCTGTTTCGTTTCCAAGGTGGAAAGAGCGTCGACCTCTGCAGCGGAAGCAAAGTGTCTGGTTTACAGTGGGAACGCTTCCTACAGATGAGTCGGTACGCTTGCCTGAGCTATGGTACGTCAGTTCGTACGCGGGTTGGGATATGCTTGCTGATTAAATGATGTTCTAGGCTACGGTACTCTTCCTGGTTACCTGTACAGTAGTTATTATCCTATTCCCGATTTCGCGTTGTGTAACACTGCGAGGAGCAGTGAAGGCACAGGCGGATTCATGTATCAAGTTTACATATTTATCTTGAAGAAACACATTTGCCTCTTTTGGAAACTCATGCATCTTTTAACTTGGGTGGATTTGCAGTTATTTTTAAAGTTCGCTAAACGTGCAGAACCACTTTCCCTACTGAGTAACAGCTGTTGCAACGACCTCTTCATTAAAAGATCTGCTTTGAAAATGAGAGAACATGTCGGGCAATAAACATCTCCTCTGTGTGACCGTGCCCTTCACTCTTCTTTACTTTTCTGACTGCAGTAAGAAACGCAAGAGCGACACAGCGATTAGAGTTTTGTGTGTCAGTCGCGTCGCGGTATGGTTGGTGAGGGGGGATGTAAGTTGATGACCTGTATGGTTAGCTGTGCGGTTTTGGAACAGGTATTGATGTTTAAAAAAAAATGGGTCCATGATGTCTCTGACTTTGTTGTTCTGTACATCCTCTTCAAGATGCAGCCATCCTTAAGTTACACACACACACACACACAACATTGGATTATTGTGATTTGTCATAATGGAAAGATATCATATGAATCCCACTGCGTTGAAGGCTATTAATTTATTTCACCCTTATGAATGTTTTTACTGGCTGTATTTGGTCATATTTAGTGTTGTCATCAGTACTGAATGCTCTGTTAGTTTGGCTGTTGTATGCATGAGGAGACCGGACACTAGGGTTAGTGTTGGGACTAGACCCGACACTGTGGTTAGGGTTAGAGCTAAACCTGACACTAGGGAGCCCTGTTGGTTGAATTTGACATCAGATTTTAGGTTGGATTTTTTTTTCTGAAGAATTAGTTTTGAAACATGTTGGGGTTTGGCACTATGACATCACTTCAAAGCTGAGCACAATCTAGCAAAGGCACCGGAACATCGCTAAGATGGTTCTCGTGTCTCTTGATAATGCTCTCAAACACACAGCGCTTTGCTAACAGTTCCTAGTGCATCCTGACAAATGCAACTGCACATCAGTTATCTCTCCATCTTTGCTTCACATTCAATATGGTGTGAAAGCTTTCTTCACACCTCACCTTTTCTCCATCTGTGTCTCTCTGGGTGATAATGTGTGAGAGAAAGATAGCCGCTTTCAAAACAGTGCTATTATTTAAACACGAATTTGCATATGACCTCAGTGAAAGCCCAGTATTAATTATTAACAGTATTCTACTATAAATGGCATCACTGTTGCTAGCAAGAAGTCATTTCTGCAGTTGAACTTGCAATGTTGAGACTTTAGCCTGTGCCTTTCTGTGTTCCTCTCTGCGGGTCCCCAGTTTAGTGCTAGGGTGGGGAATCCTTTAGTTCACTGCCTCTGCTGTGTTCCCTAGGGCTCCGAGTGCTCATTATCCAATTTGCTGTTGTATCCAGTGAAAGCTGTCTGCGCGTGTATCTGTGTTTGTGCTCGTGCATGCCTGCCAGCTGTTTTTTGTTTGGTTTTTCACCCCTAACCTATTTATTTTTGTTTGTTTATATAATCTGGTGAGCTGTCACTCTGTCAGCGTATGTGATGCACCAATTTTGCATTTCTCCAAAAGAGAAGGGGTAGGGAGAGAATCTGCAGATGTTGAAATGGTCACCTCAACTGAGGATTCACAACTTTGCACAGCTCTTAATAATAAAGCTGGAACCGTCAGATGATGGTGATGGGGGAAATTATGTGCACACATGGGATGTTTTGTTTTTCTGAACAACATGTCCTGGACAGGCTGCATTCCATTCTTGCTGCTGCTGACTGGACAGGCCATTACTCCACCCTTTGGAAGAGCTGTGGGAACAGTAGAATCTCTCCATCCTGAGACAGTGTGGGTGTTGGGGCAGGAGCGTGCCCCTCATCAGCATCTAAGAGCCCTCCGGAACCCTAGTCTTGGCCCCAGAGACTATATTATCAGATATTGTGATAACGTAAATTAGTGATATTAAGAAGTTTGTAGTTCTGTTGCTTTCATCATGTGCATTTGTGATGTGGCATCTTCATATGGCTTTTTCTTTAAACATTCGCTTAGAACAACCATTCTAATATACGCCTCGTTAAACATGTATACATTATAAAAGACTGCATTCAATAACTGGCCACACAAACACATCACCAGCTAATTAACTGCGAATATAGTCAGTGTTTTTAAAACACCACTTTAAAAGATTTTGACAGATTTATATTCAGTCTGGCAAAACCCAAGATGCGTGCACATGAAAGAAAAACGCTCCTCCATGTGACTGCTCTCCAGTGGTGCGTGAGGGATGGAACAGCGTGTGCAGAAGGGCATCAACATGTCAACATGCCATTTCCAACCAAACAGAGAACTTGTTTAGATGTTAAGTGTCGGATGAAAAATCTGAAGTAGTGCCCTTAACTCCTTTGAATGCTTGACAAAAAACATAGTTACAAAGCATGTATGTGTCTGAATCAGTCTTGTGGTTAAAAAAAAAAAAATCAGTAACTACTGGGAAACTATATATGTGTCAAAAGCAGTTCTTTTTTTTCTTTAATGTTGGAATTTTTTTTATTTCTCTTTTGCTGTCCTGCTGAGATGCAGTGCAGAGTGTACAAGATAAGTATCACTGAAGTATCATTGAAACACATTTACATTAACACCCAAGAATAATGGAGTTGTGCTCACCGCTCACACAGCGCTATCAGTCAGGCCTACTGGAACGGTTATTAAAAAGCAAGAGTAGCCTAATGCATAGCTGTTTCCCCCCATAGTGTCCTAACCCAGAGATGGCTGTATGATGGCAGAGGAATGATGGAGGTATGATGTGTTGCTGTGTCCTAACTGACCTCAACACGGTGGTGCTTTTAGAAAAAGGCTCTGATCACGTGTTGGAGTTTAAATGTGGCTGCCACTGTAGCTTTTGCAGTTGTGCTTGTTTGATGGTTTCAGCCGCTGTGTTGGTATTACTTGTACCTGTGGGGCTTGAAAAGGGTGGATTTCGGATAACAGTCCACCCAAGGACTAGAAATTACTTGCAGCTGGAATTTGGAATTTGATCCCTTTCTGAAACTGCCTAGAAGCTGGACAGCCACTAGTACAGTGGCTTTAAAATGTGAAACAATTGGAACTTGATCCTTTTTTTCTGTTGTTGCTTAACAGGCCAGGCAGCTCAGAGCCCCCAACCCCCTCCTGCCTCTGCTGCCTCCCTAGAGGCAAAGCTAATGGGGTTAGCAGCACCGAACCGTCTGACTGACGTTTATGGTTAACTCGATGTTCTGCTCACAGTTGAGTGGGGCTGGTCAGGCAGGGCTGGGATGGACCTGCCATGTCAGAGCACACGCGTTTCTTTCAAATCGAGACTGAACAAAAACGTCTGGAGTTTTGGCCTTTTCCCAAACATAGTTAAAAACGGCTTATCTGTCAGAGTCCAATTTAGTGGCTTAAGCTTCCCACATGGGCTTGAAGAAAAGAAGTCATTGGCCTCAGATGTATGACCGCAGAAAGGCAGGCAGGTCGTTTATTTTGGCTGGTGTAGTACCCCGCTGAGGCCAGGACAAAGGCCTGCACTGGGCCTCTGTATCCTACACAGCACGGCTTAGTTCTTCCTGTAGATCACTCTGACTGAAGGAGTAACTAATCCCTCTGTGTTGGGCTGTGGCTTCCCCCTCCTCCCCAACACTGCATTCTGACTGAAGGAGTAACTAATCCCTCTGTGTTGGACTGTGACTCTCCCTTTCTGCAGCCATGCTGGCATCTATCTGTAATTAGATTAATTAGGAGGTCATTGTGTTCAGGGATGCACTTGCACTATAAACTGAATTACACTACCCAGATGGCCCGGCTGATGCACAGAGAACTTTGGCAGACTCGGGTTGTGAGGTTGGAATTGTCACAAAATACATTGGTAACCCTTGTGGTGATCACTGTGCTGGCCAGGTCTAGTAGAGCAGAGGTGAGTGTATCTTCCCTCCAGACAACATCGTACGGTAGCTGAACATGCTTTGAAGAGGGTGGGTTATGCACACTGAGCTGGCAGATGCTCAGGATTGGCCTGCAGCACTGTCAATCGACAGGAAAGAGAAAGTGAGCCGCCCTCCAGGACCCAAGAGCTAATAATGACCTGAAGCTGGAAAAATGCGATGCTCTCACTCGGAAGAGCCAGATGGATGGGCGGGTGGACATGACATTCCTTCTTCCCTTCTGCTTCAGTCGCGCGTTTTTGTGTGTGTGTCTTTCTGAGAGAGAGAGAGAGAGAGAGAGAGAGAGAGAGAGAGAGTTTCCACCCCAGGCTTTAGCCATGCCAGTAATTTCCACAGGCGTTTTGTATAGGCAGCTAAAGGGATCTTCTTTTTGGCCTTAACAAAAGGGGTTTGTTAGCACCAGTGCATGCTAATTGCTCTTGTTTGCACTGACTGTCTTGCTACTGCCTATGGGGTTCCCATGTGCATTAGTGTGCCAGTTGTATCCACATGTTTATTGCCTGGTGTGTCCCAGACTTCACACTAGAGGTTTCCTCACAGGGAATAGATGATGATGACAATGATCTGACTTATTCGGTCTGATTGCTGCATGTATGTGTGTGGAGTATTGACTGTAATGTTCAGAAGCTACTCAAGGCATCGACTAACTAGTTCATGGGTCTGAGATTCCTCTGTGATCACTCTGCAGGGTGGATGCTCTGGTACAGGTCCTTCAGAAACATAAGGAATTGCATTTGCTAATTGATGCATGTCACATAAGTCTCAGAATCCTGCTGACCTTGGATCATAATGTGATATTTTGTTTGGATTGGCCAACTCAGTTTTAAAGGCCTCGACAGACATGTTCATTCATCATGCCACTGAGAAGAGCTGCTGTGTAGTTGCTCCTCAAAACTGCTCTGTGCTATCAGAGGGCCTCTGTGCTCTTACAGGCGGCATGGATGATGGATCTGGGGAGGTCTTGTGGTGAATAGTAGCTTCACTGTGCTGTATGGCAGTGTCAACATGGACTGCTCCGCTATTACCAAGAAAACAGGGGAGAGGGAGAGGGAGAGAGAGAGAGAGAGAGAGAGAGAGAGAGTGTGTGTGAGTGTGTTGGAGAGGAAATGGTCTAGGCCCAATGAGAGCAGCTGTTCTGTCAGCACATTGGACTTCCTGCCCCCCACTCCCAGGAGTGAGTGGGGTTAAGGGTCAGAGATCATGGGTTGTTGAGAGGACATTTCTGAGGCTTGGAAGTCCTGAAGGTTCTGTGGGAAAATAAACATTGGTCTAATATGTGTATCTTTCTGACAGATGGGCGCATCATTCAACACCTTTACACAGAAAGGAAAGTTTTGTGAAAGATTGAATAACTGATATTAAACAGCCGGCAGTGTGGTGTTCTTGGATTCTTGCTTTGCATTTGTGGAGTTTTTAGGCACTGCTAGGAATTTCGATGAGCTCTGTGTTTCATACTCCGTTCGTTTCTCAGTTCTTTTCATAGGTTGCGGTGTTCTGTCAGCTCATTGCAGCTTAAAAGACATGTCTACCTTCCCTGCCTGGCACAACAGGGAGTGGGTGGGGGGTGTACATGCAAAACAGGGGGAACCCTGGAGACCTGTTGCTATGGTGCATGCGCACCTGTGTAGCGATAAACCTCGCTCCTCCAGGCTGCCCTGGTGTGGGCTTGGTGTGGGAGTGGAGGAGTACTCAAGGGTGTAGCTGAACGGCTTGTTGTGTTGGGGTTTTGGAACACTCACCTGGGGTGGAAAAGCTAAGCAGGGTGTTCTTTCAGCAGAGAGACTACCATTTTGTGTGACTGTTTTTGAGCTGAAGCCCAGCTCCACCCACCCCATCCCTCCCCCCATCCTCCTGTGTGCATGTGAGTGATAGTGAGCACAGTACCAACCTCTCTCAGTGGAAGGATTACCGTAAAAAAAATTTTTATTTATTGATTTAAATGTATTGACATTTAAATGTATTTTTATGCCATTTTAATTTAATCTTAATTTCATAGAATTCATATTAACACACACACATGATTATACATCCATAGCATGTATTGTCTATTGTGAAATTTCATATACATGATGGCAGTGGATGCCGGGGATCCAAGCGTGTGCAACACTATGTTGTTTGTCTGTTTTGTCTCCTTTCTTTGGTCATGATTCTGGTTTGATAAACAGCTGTGTGTGCATGCGCTGTGATGTCACGTGTCTGCTCTGTGTGTGGACAGTGTAATCCCTTAATCTCACGTGTCTGCGCTAAATGCCTTAATGGGCTCCGTTAGCCTCCTGTAACCTCATTCGTTTGCGCACACGGTAAATGTGGATTAGCTGCTGTTTTTTCGGCCTCCACGTTAGTGTTGTTGGACGGCCGCTCGCGCGCAGGATTCTGCAGATCTCGGTCGTGTGTGGTGTCGGTGTTGGTGTGGAGGTGCGGGGTTGGTACGCTCCTGTTTGGACACTTCGCTCTATCTTCCTTTATGGTTTAAAGGTTGCACAGCGTGTTGTTTATTGCCATCATTATCCTTGGCCGTTGCAATGTAGATAACGTAAGCAGCCCTCGTGCTGTATGCACCAGACTTTTCAGCCATTCCTGATGAATGATAAGGTGATTGACGGTGTGTTGAATGTGCCTCGTGTTGCAGAGCTTTGCAGCAGTAGGGGTGTGTGTGTGTGTGTGTAAGTAAGTGCTGAGCTGAACCCCGAGGCTGGGGTGCACCAAGTCCATAGTGCCGGGAGTGGTCGGTCTGGTCCAAATGACTCCATGGAGCCCAGATGGGTTTCTCTCTTGTGGGTGGAGGTCTGGTTCTAAGACCACTGGGATGGAGAGACCGACTGGGTGGAGAGGTGTATGATGTCATCTCCACTGACTGTCGAACCCCAAACAGCCCCAGACCACTAACAGCTGGACACTGACAGGCAGGGACTCTCACGCGCACACACCCAACCCTCTAAGTAAGTTGTATGTGCCATATTTGCCTAATGTGCTTTGTGATTACATTCAGAAAATATGATTGGGGGGGGGGTGGTTTATCAGAGTAGGGAATATGATTGGCTGGCATTTAGGATGATGATGTGCTCCACAGAAGACTTAAACTGCAGGAGGGTTCTGTAAGAACTCCTCTTTTATAGAGTTTCTCCTCACTCCTTCCTCTGTGTGTGTGCGCAAGCATGGACTTGCATGGTACACACATCGCTGGAATGTGTAGAACAAATACACTGCAAACTGTGTCTGTTTAAGCTGTCCATCTTAACAAGTCCGTCTAACCGGTCAGTTCTGGAGTCCATGCACACTCTGAGGCACAGAGAGGGAAGCAGTGAACCTACGCCCTACGTCCAGTGGTTCTGTTAGAGCAATGCTTTCTCCTGACCTGCTCTGAACTGTTGTGCTACTCGTTTCTCTTTTCTGGCCAAATTATTTCGGCCAAACATGTCCGTTCAGTTTAGCTGCTGAGGTGAAGTGATGGTGCTGGGGGACGTTAGCGAAGTGGGTTAAGCCCCAAAGAAGAGTGAGCAGAAGGAAACCGAGAGAAGGAGGGAGTTTGAGAGCGCGAGGGAGGGAGAGGGAGAATGAGGACAAAGGACAGAAAGAAATGGTGATTCATGGAGCACAAAAAGGTGATTAGGGTTAGCATGGTCACGGCTGTCGTTAAACAGTAATGGAAGAAGGGAATGAAAGGTTTGGCAGGGCATGTCTTCAGCTTCGCTGGGCTGGGCTCACATGTTTGCTCCTACATTGGAACTCTTCATTCTTGTTTGACCCTGTTCTGTGACACACACACACACACACACACATTCCCTGTGGTCACAGTGCAGTTCCGCCTGGATGGTATTACCACGTTCTCTCGCCGGTGTTCCGGAAAGAAGCTGTGCCACAATCCTGCTGTAGTCTAAACAAAGTTCTCTGTCCTAGGACCCTCTTTGAGAGGGTCCATGTGGGGTGAAGATAAGGGACCAGAGCTCTGCTATCTGTTTGAATCACACTGTGCTGTTTCACAGCTGCCATTCTGATATGCACTCTGTGGCTGATACACAGTTAAAATGTCTCAAGGTGCCATGCTGCTCTGTTCCAGCAGAGCCCTAGAAAAAGAGGCGTGTGAAGTTTTAACATGTTCCATGAATGTTCTGGGGCAGGTGTTTCCACAGCCCCGCCTCCACACTCAAGGACATTCACACATTTGGTCTAGTCTGCTTAAGGAGGCCTGTTAGTAGTGTGCCACTAGATGTTTGGCAACTGTCAACCTGTACAGCCATGCGTGCGTTTGTGCGTGTGTTTGTGTGCGTGAAGGGCTCAGTGCTGCACCAGTCCTTCCTTTTTAATCAGTGGTGGGCTCATGTCATTCAAACTACAGTCGTATGTCTAGGAAAGTCACCATAGTAATAATGTGCCCTGAAATCAGATAAGGGGGTATCTGAAGCTTTGTTTCATAAAGAACGCAGTCTGGCAGTAAACCGAAAAAAGAAAATCAATCGAACACAGTAGCACACTGTGTAGATGAAGTGATGAGGCTAAATGGATGAGTTTGAGCTGTGCGTATTTTATTTATGCGTTTTGCATTGCCGCCGTCATGCCCTGAGAGTGAGGCGAGAGTCAGCGACTCAAATCAACGTTCTGCCCACTGTCCAGCAGAACGGGAGCAGCCCCACGTACCTGACGCCCCTCCACAGGCAGGCGCTGCATAAAACTGTGCTCTGAGTCCATTCCTCTCCAAAGGGTTTGTTCTCTCTTTCACCTCTCCACATTTTTGCTGGGTTAATTTCTGACCTTAAGCAAAAAGCAATCTGAAGTGGGTGGAAAGAGAAGGCGTCTAATTTTGCGCTTCTTTGGCGTCCATCCACTTTGCCCGTGCTCCCAATGCCTGGAGCCGCCGGGGCCCATGGGAAGAGCCACACTCTCCGCCTGGGATCCAGGACCTCCTGCCCACTCCGCTCCCGAACAAAAGTTCCCATACATCGGGGAAAGGGCCTGTTCCCAGCCGTCCCGGTCCTGATGCGGGCCGAATGCTTTGATCTCAGGACCTTGACACGGGGCGGGGGAGAGGAGAACTACACCGCGCCGATGTGCTGTTTGTCTGCACGCTGTAGGCTGAATAGAAACGGGTTACACGATTGTACTAGAAATTACTGGAATCCTTTGTGGTCAGAATAATGACACAACAGTCTGTCTAAGGGTTGCCAAGAATTGCTGGTGCAAGGGGTGGGTTTTCTGGAGGTGGGTGGGCTTGTTGACAGCGAATGACCTGCTGTAGTTTGGAATATTTCCCTCTGTATGTGTGTGGCTGAAGGAGGGAGTGGGTTTAGTGGGGCGCTGTAGAGTAGTGCTCTGAAACTCTACATTTTAATGGTTGCTGTAGGTCGACTGTGTCAGGTTCTGACTGAACTCTTCGGGTGTATCTGTTACATTCATTTGATCTTTGTCTCTCCACTTTCCCCCCTCCTGTTCTTCATCATTCCTTCACTCCTCTTGTGGTTGAGGGAGGGTTGGAGCGAGAGGGGGGGCATTGGGTGGGTGTGAAAGACAGTAAAGCTGAGATTGAGGAGGAAGGGATTGAGTGGATGGAAGGTGCTTTTTACTTCCTGGTCCAGCTTGTGAGCATATTGTGCTGCAGTGTGCAGTCTAGGTAACAGCGAGTGTGAAGTGTGTGTGTGGATGTGCCATAGCACAGTGTAGAGAGGAGCAGTAGTCTGCAGGGGTGTGTGTTTGTGTGTGCAGGTGGGTTGTTGTGGAGCAGTGGGCTGTACAGAGCGCAAGCCGCAGTGCTGCTGCCTTTGCTCCTGCATGAGGAAACTCACTTCTGGTGCTGAGGCAGTAGAACGTGCCCCAGCTAACCCAGCGCTTGTAGTGCTCCGGCATGGAGCTGTGGTTGGGATTGAAGAGGAGCTTGAGGGCCTTCTAAATAGTTCTAAAGCACACAAATACCATGTACACAAGTGTTTGACTGTGAAAGCTTGCCAATGCACCAAACCAGCTTTTAAATAGTGAGATGGTGTTATTAAAGGGGAAGAGCAGAAAGGCATGCTGGGATACACTAGACCTGTAATCCAGTGTTCTTTTAATGCTTCCATTTAACTATGAAATCAAGTGTGGGGCTCTGATCTTTTGATGTGGTTTTGGTCGTATTCCTCAGACCGATTCCTGTTTTGTCTGTGTGCTTTTAATTTGTTGTGCTTATCCAGTCCTGACTATTCAAACATGCGGGTGTGTGCACCACGGAACACAGCTAGGGCCTGTAGAGTTTACATAGCTGCAGTCATAAAGGGCTGTTGCTTATTGCCTCTTATTGCCTAGCAGTCATATGATACTAAGCACCACAGTATCCATCCAGCACTACCTGCTCAGCAACACACACAACCACAGCTGTCTACTCTCAGTGGATTCAGAAAAAAACACACTATGGGTACAGAATGGTTTTGACCTGAATAGAACTGCAAGAAATGACACATTTGTTGATCAATTATTCACAGACTAATCACAGGTGTGGTCACTGCACAGGTGTGTAACCAACCACAACCCTGCACAGGTGTGTAGGATCAGAGTACAACACTAGTCGGCAGTCATGTAGCCAGGGGGGGAACGAGGGTTAAAGCGGGTAGAGGCGCACACACTAATTGCCCTGGTGCTGTAAGCCTTGGTCTTGGCTGGATTCACACACACTCGCATGCACAGGTATGCTGGATCTGCTGCATTGAGGGTTAGATTTTGACCTCTTGCCCATAAAAAACATGCACCCCAAGAATCAGACTCGTGCACAAAAGAAAGGTGATTTAGACATGTCTCCACATCTAACTTGGTGGTATGGTCTTAAGTTTCTCAGAAACTGCTTATCTATTGGGGTTTTCATGCTCAGCCCTATCTAGGGTTTACAGAGATTGATCTGAAAAAGACAGAATGTCCAGTGAGTGGATGAACAAACAAGAGAGGCCACACTTCACATGGGCTCACCGACATTGGACTGTAGAACATTGGGACGAGTCTTGTCTGCTCTGCTAGCAAGTATGTACCATCCAAAGATGATTCCAGGTGAATAACTGCAGTGTAATGTTTTAAAAGACTGCAGTGACGTACACAAGGTTTCCCGAGAAACAGGACGTCTTGTATAGAGGTTACTCATCAGCTGAGCATGCAAGCAAAGAACTTCACGTATATATAAAATGTGTGTGTGTGAGGGGTGTTGGTTGGTTTAGCTTGTGTGGATTTGCTGGTTCTGTCTGCTGGCTTTGCATTTTGGGGATTTGTACCATGTGTGCTGGGGAGAGAGAGATTTGCGGTATCAAACATCTGCTCCCTCTCTTTCCTTTCTCTTTCTCTCGCGTGTCTTTTTAGTGCACATACTCCGCCAGAGTTTCCTCTTTTCCTGCTGGTGTAACTGCGGGGCCTTTTATTGTGCTGCTTTTCATTTGGTGTAAAGATGAGGAAAAGCTCCACATTTCTCTCTTTGTCACCACTCCTCTTGCCTCTCACTTCAGGTCTCTTTTCCTTCTCAGTTTTCCTGCAGTCCAAATGGAGAGCAGGTGTCGTTTGCCCTGGAGAGCCTTTAGTGTTTGCGTCTTGTGTTGAGGAGGGCCTTTAGTATTCAGCTCCTTCGATGAGAAGGGACATCTCTCTCTTGGCCTGTCCATCTCCATCTCCCTTTCTCTTGAATATAGCAGTTCAGCTATCTGCCTCTTTTGGGCTAATTTTAGCATTGCCTTGTGTTTTCATTGGTGTGTTGGATTCTGCAGTGGAGTGGAGTGGCATGGTTTAGTTGTCAATATCTGAATGAACTCTGGATTTTTGGACAATGATTATCCTGGTGAGTTATCAGATGTGATGATTCAGACGCGTGCATGTGCAGTGTTGAGTATTCTGCCATGACCCAGTTAGTCATTAGTGATGAGCTTATCCAGTCCCAAACTCCCCCCCCCCCCCGTCTCTGTCCCTCCTGTCCTCCACTCATCACTGTCATTCTGATCTGCTGGGGCTAATCTTCTTTGGGTTAGAACAGTGCTGACCTGGGGCATTAGAGGCATTAGAAGCTCACTCCTGTTTCTCCTGCACCATCTCATTCTTTCATAGTTGGTTTCCCCTGAAATCTCAGATGATATTGCAGTCATGCAGAAATCTCTTTGGATGTTAAAGTCAAACACTTGTATGTCTGTGACTGTGTGTGTACATGAGATGTCAGCTATTTGGGTTAAAGCTCTTGGCCTAAGGGTTGTGAAACTGTCTCGTCTATTCTGTTAAACACTTTGAAAGCAACTTTTTGTCCTCCACATGCCCCCTTATCCAGACTGTTGCATTACATCATACCACTAGTTTCCATTACTAAAATACCCCCTCTCTCTCTCTCTCTCTCTCTCTCTCTCTCTCTCTCTCTCTCTCTCTCTCTCTCACTTCTACTTTTTTACAAATATAATACCCCTTCTCATCTTACACCCAGGTTCCTTACCCCCTCTGCAATACCCCTTAAACACCCCTAACTGTAGGTGAAAGGATTTCCAAGTCTCAATTTGGGGATGGGCAAAAATCTCCTCATTCTTGATACAAAACCGTTTCTCTGATCGCTCAGGCTGGTTTCTCTACCAGACCTTCTGGAAGTGGTTAGGGATTGACTATTAGAGAAACATTCTTGATAGTTTTTTCTTGTGTTGCTTTTAAATGCATGTAAATGTATTTGAACTTCATGCAGAAAGCTGACTTGCTTTCCCCCATGTTAGTGTGATTGAACGTCATGACAACAGAGGTGGGATCAGAGCCAGAAGTGAAGAAGGAGCCGGAGAAGTCTCCAGAGGAGCATCAGGTTGAGCAGCAGACCAACCCCGGCGAGAGTGCACCCAGCGCAAGCACAGAGTCCCAGCCTGCTCTCGACAACCCCGGCGAGAGTGCACCCAGCGCAAGCACAGAGCCCCAGCCTGCTCTCGACAACCCCGGCGAGAGTGCACCCAGCGCAAGCACAGAGCCCCAGCCTGCTCTCGACAACCCCGGCGA
>JAOXYF010021065.1:41699-51918 GCA_028565775.1 Sternarchorhynchus goeldii
CCTGCTCTCGACAACCCCGGCGAGAGTGCACCCAGCGCAAGCACAGAGCCCCAGCCTGCTCTCGACAACCCCGGCGACCAAGAGGTAAGCTGGAGGGATGTGGCCTTGCTCTCTGGGAGGGGGGGAGGGAGGGATGTGGTCGTGCTCTCGGGGAGGGAGGGCTGACAGTAGGGCTTAATTTGCGCCAGATCCTGCCTGAACAAGGTCCCATACTGCTTATATTTGGAGGACCTGTATTCTGGAGCTTATTTAAGTACCAGTGGATACAGAACCAGAATATCCACTGGTCACCTGCTCGCTTTAATTTTACTAACACGTCATGCGTTGTAGTATGACCAGACCTGAGTGCTTGGTCCTAGGCTTTGCTTAATGTGTTTCCTTTAAATCGGGTATATATTGATGTCAGGAAACCCGATTACTGTCCGCTGCTTCTTTGGTCATTTGGATGGATCATGTCAAGTCTAACTCGCACGTCACCTAAAACAGGAGCTTTATGACAGACCGTGCATTAGTGTCATTACCCATTCGTTACTGACTTTTATATCAAATTCTCGTGGTCATCATGACCTTTAATGTTTCTTTGTTCCAAGTTTCTTTTTGTGACTGCACTCCACTCTGAAGCAGGTTTGCAGGCCATAGCTTCCCCTACAGTGCTGACTTGTTGCTTCTTTGGTTCTAGAACGCGGAGGCTGACCCGGCCTCGCCCGACCCCACGAGCGCGCGTTCACCAAACGGGCAGAAGAAAGAGAAGGGCATCTCTCGCTTTCTGCCCCCATGGCTTAAACGGCAGAAACCCTTCAGCCAGGTGGAACCCAAAGACAGCCCTGACGCGACCCCCCAGCCAGCGACGCAGGACGAGGTAGGAACAGCACAGCAAGAGAAGGGAGCAGGGGGTGAAGGGACTGCTGTACAGTCGCCAGGGGAAACGCAGGAGGTGAAGAGCAGAGAGGAGGAGCTGGAGGAGGTGAAAGAGGCAGTCAAAGCAGGGAGCTCTGTCGCCAGCGCGGAAACGCAGGTCAGGGGTCACGATCAGGTGTCGAGCTTTGCAGAGTGCATCTGGGTTCTGAGGCTGATGCATGTGTACTTTATTCTCCTGTATGCAGGCACCATTGCCTTGTTTTGGGCATGGTGTCTGGCTGGGGCAGCGTCTAGAGCATGAGGTCTTATGTGTGGTAAACTTTAATATCATGCTGCAAGTGTGGGTATTCCTGGTACTGCCCCACCTCCCCAGTCACGTGACCAGATTAACTAAATGAGGAAGCTTGCAGAAGGTGGGTCACTTCATTTTTGAATGTGGGGGTGTGATTGTGATGTAGGGTCTGGCCTGACTGCATCATGCCTTCACTTTGTGCATGTGTGGGGTGAATGAATGTGTTTGTGCTGTTAGTGGGTTTGAGAGAGGCCTCCAGGCTTTGGGTAGTGAGATCTCTCTCCAACCCATCTCTTACCAGTGCAGCATCTTTCCATGTTTCTTGCTTCCTTTAACTCCGCATGCCTGAATGTTGTGGTGGTGAAGTTTTACTTTTCTTCTTCGTCCTCAGACCCCCCCCCATCTTATCTTGTGTACAGTTTAATGCTCATATTTCACCTATTTGAGCCATAAAATCTTTTTCTTTTTTCTTTAAATTTGTTTTTCAATACTTTAATTCTGAACCCACCCAGTGACCTCATCTCCCAGCGATCTTTTTCAGTGGAAAACATGTGTTGGGGTTGAACGTGTGTGCGTGTGTATGTGCGTGCGCGTGTGTGTGTGTGTGTGTGTGTGTGTGCGTGTGCGTTTAAGAGTGTGTTCCAAACTTTGGGCCACACCACATTCACATCCTCCAGCACAGAATACACTTCTTTGCTGCTGCTGCTGCTGCTGCACATCGTCACTTTGAGTCTGTTTGTCTTCAGTCTGTAAAGGAGGAGGAAGAGGGACATCCTGAGGACCAGGTGCTGCAGGAGACAAAAGGTGACCAGCAGGCTGAGGAGAGTGGCCTCCTGTCTCCTCTCAAACCCGGCAAGAAAATGAAGATCGTGGTGTGTCATGTGACCCTGCTGGATGGCAGCCAGTTCCCGTGTGAAGTGGAGGTGCGTGTGCATATGTCCATGCTTCTTGTGCAGTAGAGATCTAATCTAGTTGCCAATGTAAATAGTTATATTTGCTAAGCGCAGAATTGTTTTGTGTATGACAAGATTTGAATGTCCTCTCTATGGATGCATGTGTGAAATCATGTAATTTTGTTGAGGCTTGGACCAGGAAGGTACTGTTGGTTCTGCTCTGGTGGATAGTTGGAGAGGTTTCCCCTGCTACTCCTCCATTTACCCTTCTTTGATCTGACCACACCTACTCCTCAAACCTGTGATCTTTTAAATCATCTGCATCCAATAATTTACTAGACAGTAATTCATATATACCTTCTACATCCTCTCAAACAACCATTGCTTTAATTTGAAGTGCGGCTTATGAGCGCAAGTGTAGAGGTTTGTGTGGTCCTGATTATACGGATTATACAACACACACACGCACACACTCTCTGAAACAGCCTGTGTCAGTGGGTGCCTGTGGTAGATTCATGGTTAAAGTGCTCTTCTCTCTAATCCTGTGGTGTGTGTTACACTTCTACAGTGATATCACATGTTTAGGCAGAGTTCAAAATAACGTTGCATCATCACCTGGATGATGTTCCGGGGGTTTTATATAGGTCACATGGGTATTACAGTGGCTTCCTCTTGGAGCAATGCTGAATAGACACTTCTTTTACTGATTACCAGTGCTCCCCCCCAGCCTTGAATTAAGTTGATCATTCTAAAATGTCTTCTGTGTGGTATTATAAAATCAAACAAAGTAAAAGTTATGGCTGCAGGATAGTAATTATTTCACCGTCTGAGAGTTTGCGTGTTCGTGTTGTGCGGTATTGGTGACGCTTGTAAAGAATCGCACACTGCGCCGTGTGAGAGGTTTATTCGTGAGGCACACGTGGTGTGACCCAACACCTAGGAGGGTGTGACCTCGGGGATGTGCTAGCTAAGGTTAAGAGCTGAAACCACTCCCCACTCCCAAATGTGGTTTGGGGTGGTGATCAGGAAATTCCTACAGATTAAATCCTGGTGATGAGGTGCAAGTCGGTGACTGGGAGTCCCTAGCTTCTGCACAAAGGTTGCCTAATTGGAAGGGTTGTTTGAAGATTAGAACTAGATCTTCCTTCAGCAGCTGCATGTGTGGCTAGACTGGACAGCCTTTCTGTTTGGGCATCACACTGGTTACCTCATCATTGCCTGTCTCTCCTTATAATGGGATGGCAAACCAGAGCTGTCGAGACATCTCCTTTTTCTGTGGCGAAAGAATGAAACTCAACTTTATGAAGCTGGTGACATGGAATGTTTGCACCTTCCAGGATAATGGCTGAAACAGACCACATAGAAGCACTACCCTTATTCCATGAGCTCAAGATGTACAGTATTGATGTTGCTCTGTCAAATGCAACTCAATAAGATTCTCTAATGGACATCGATGCAGGATGCACTTTTTTCTGGAAGAGGTTTTGCTGTAAGGAACAGGCTATTTTGCTAGCTTTCCTGAGATACTTCAGTGTCTCGGTGAACATCTTGCAACCTGTCAGATGCCACTGGCAAAAGGGGACTTTGCGACACTCCTGAATATATATGCCCCCATCCTGGAGGCTGAGGAGAACATCAGATACACCTTCTGTGAAGAATGGATATAAAGCATTATGGATGCAACCCTGGTCTAAACACTACCACCTGCTGGACTAAGTCATAGTTTAGAAGTGTGATGATGTAGCACCTGAACATCTTCTCAATCTCCTGCAGGCCCGATTGCTTGTTGTGATTCAGTGGTCCCTTTCCAGTGGGTTTGGGGCACAGCAGGGTTGTGTACTTGATCCTGAGAATTTGAACCTTTTTTTTGTGGTAGTCACTCCTGTATCACAGCTCGCTCAATAGAAGGACGAAATACGTATTGGGTTTCCTTTTGATAATTTCAACAACCACTGCCTACAGACTAGAATGAAGCTTTCTCTTCTCCAAGAGCTGCAGTGTATAGATGGCTCATAGTCCGGCTAATATATGAAACGCTCTGGATGTTCTCTGGTGTGTGCATTGTTCTCTGTGTGCTTTAATGAAAAATGCAAAAAACAAAGGTAATTATTCAAGCAAGGTCTCAATCCTCAGTCACAACTGCAGGATGTGTTGTAGGTTCTGTTCTCAAGAACAGCAATTCTGCTTACTCTGCAGCATTTCAGCTACCACCTGCTCATTTGCTGCTGGGATCCAGGCTTGCATTAACCGTGCTTGAGCTGCCTTTGTTGGCTTCTTCATGTGAGTGTGAGAACAGGCATCCTAACCTATTAACATCAGTTGCAATCTACCTTGGACAGCACTGAATGCCTTTTGTTTGGGCCTGTCCTCCTAGAACACACTCCCATGTTTACCCAAAGAGCTAAACCTGTGTAGCTCAGCCCAGTGTCCTGACCCAGCCACACAGACGCTACGCCGCTGTCCACATTAGGGCGTGACAAGAGAAAAATGTCTGAAAGTGTTCAATGTTTGCATTACATTTGATGTACAATGACTATTGGAGATGCCTGCTCTTTCTGTTGGAGCTTCTCTGTATGGAAAGTAGACCACCAGAGTGCATTATTAAATCAGGTTAACCAGTTTTCCATGGATCGGTTTCAGTGTGAATCCACTTTAGAATGGGAAAATCAAGTGATCAGAGTGTCACTGAGCGAGGGATGGTTGTCTGTGGGAAAACTAGCTTGGACCAGAATTTCAAAACCTGCCGAACTTGTGGGCTTTTTCCTCAGTCAACAGCGTTGAGAGTGTACCAAGAGCTTTGTGATCAGGAGTCATGATTTACGACATCTGATGAATGTGCTGTGCCCAGTCACGTGAATTGCAGCCACATACAGTGCTGGTGCTCCAACTGTCCGAACGCACTTCTCGTCATTTTTGGGCTAAACAGCAGATGATCAGTCGGATTGAAACAGAAAGACAAGACTCCAGTGGGTAGAAGAGCCCAAACATTGGGTCACTAAGCAGTGGAAAAGCATCACTGGTCAGATGAATCCTGATTTCTGTTGCCCCATGCTGATGGGAGCATGAACACGTGCAGCATGAATTGCCCTTCCTGACAGGTGTGTACAGTTCAGCCTGGTGGTGGTGGAGTAGTGGTGTGGGAAATGTTATCCTGGCATCTCCTGGGTCCTGAGGTACCTGAGGATAGATGTTTGGACAGTAGGCTAAGCATTGAGGCTGACTGAGCTCATCCTTTGACGGCAGCTGTTTACCCTATGGCAGAAAGACTCTTTCAGCAGCACAATGAACCCTACCACAAGGGTCATATAGTCACGGATTAGTTCCAGGAACATGACTGAGAGATTTCCTTGCTTCCCTTCACAGACTGCAGATTTTAATCCTATAGAATATCTCTGGGATGAAGGAGGAGGGCTTGTTCAGAAGGTCTCATTTGTGACGTCTGTGAGAATCTCCTCTCCGCATTTGCCAAGATTCCCGCAGAACAATTTCCTAGCTCTCCTCTTAAAGAGCGGTGTTTGTTTGGATTTGATGTTTTTGACTATATTCACATTTTAGGCCTATGGTTATTTGGTTTAAATAGAAAATTGGGCTTTTCTATTTTATACATTTTATATATATATATATATATATATATATATATATATTTTTTTTTTTTTTTACTGAAAATTTGCACAAAGATTTTTTTCAAAGATGAGATTTTGATGATCCTACTCAGGCCTGGTCAATATTCAGTCGGGGAGAGCTCCGATGTTGACAGGCCTTGTTTGTTCATGTGGGTGTGCGTTCTCTCTCTCTCTCCCTCTCTCTCTCTTTCTCTCCCCCTCTCTCTCTCTCTCTCTCTGGAGCATTGTTATCCTGTCATTAGCTCTCAGTGTGAAATCTCAACCCCTTTGGTAAACTGCTGGCGCAGGTGTGTATGTGTTGTAATTTTTCTTTCATTGTAAAGGCTCCTCTTACCACTTTCCCACCAACACTGCTGGAGCTGGTGCTGATTCCCAGTGAACCTCTGCAGTTTCCTTTGTGATTAATCAGGTGTTCTCTTTAAGAATGGACCTGCCTTTACACTGGTTTGGGAGCCCAGTGTTTACGTTTCTGGATCCAGATCCAGAAACTGACATAAATCTGCTGTTTTTAACTTCCGTCTTCATGCTTTTGCTTGTAAATGGTGGATAAACAACAGGTGAACATGGTGCCATAAACAATCTCCTTCCACATTGCTTCAAGGTTCAGTCCAGATACCACCGGTTCTGCTCGTCCAGTCCACACAGTACTGGGCTGTACTAACTCCTCCTTCCCAACAGAGGGAATTAGTTCAGCAGAGTCAAAGGGGTGGTGCCCGACCAAAGAAAAACCTTCCTTTTGAACCTTAACCCAAGATCGGTTGCTGAATGCGATGCGATCACATGTGATCAGGTGTGTGACCTCTCACACTGCATCACTGTTGTGTACTCCTCACTGCCTGTGTGTGTCATGGAAAAGGGAGGGCCCTCAGTACCGGTGATGGTTAGAATTGAACAGCCTGCAGGTGTTGAATCCCCACATTCACACACACGTTTATTACCATCATTATACAGTTATACACACATAGCATTGCTGTCATTATACAGTTTTGTGATTTATATTAAATGTTCTCTTTATCCCCTCTCTCTCTCTCTCTCTCTCTCTCTCTCTCTCATTAACACTCTGCCGTGATTTCACCTTAACAAGCTCAGAGTAATGACGGCTCCCTGGCTTCTTTTAAACTCTCTCGATCCTTATGTGACCTGTGTGTGTGTGCGCGCTGTTATAAACCTGCACCTGACACTATTGCTGCAGGCTTTTCACTAGCACACTGCTGCTGATCTGAGGCTGCCTCTAACTGCTGCCTCCAATTTCTTTAACTACAGGCTCTCGCTGCACGTTTAGCTGCTCAGGACAGAACTCTCAGGAAGGTCTGCGTCATGGCCTCTTGCACATGTGAAACGTCTAAGGTTGTAATGATTTGGTCCTGTTCCAGATGGTGTGTCGTAGAGACGACATCGTTACGTACTGAAAATGGAATTGAATATTGACCTCAGAATAAAGAATCGCATGTCCTAATGTGTTAAATCATCTAAGGAAAACCAGTGATGAAGTGCGCTCTCTCTCTCTCTCTCGCTCTCTCTCTGTTACCCTGTTTGACACTCCTTAGCTGTGGTGGGCGATCCCAGCAGGTTACTATAGCAACAGCACCTCGTCACTGGCTCATAAATGAGTGAATAACTTTTATTCGGGGGGGTGGACTGTATTACAGTTACAACCTCGTTGTAACGATTTTAAGTCTATACTGGAATGGCAGTACCAATAGACCAGAATTCTGACCTAAGAACCAGTACCAGAATTCTGACCTAAATCTCGTCTGGCTCCCTCCCTCCCTCCCTCCGATTGGCTGCTTCTCAGACTATGCCCAACTGCGGACCAGCAGTCACCCCCCTCTGATCTCTCCTCTGCTCCAGGAGCTTGTTGCTGGGGGTTAATCGCTGACACTACTGACAGTGCTCTATTGTAGAGGCCACATAATGTGTTGTTGCCGCTCCAGCCAGGGGGGGGAGGGTGGACGCCTGCTTCCTCCGGCTGTCTGCTGCCCTTTAGGCTGCGCGCTGGAGAATGTCACTTGGTTTGTTTCCTCTCCAGTGTCTGTCACTCTGCCCCTCTCTGTCGTAAATCAGAAATGCAGAGCATTGTTCTAGAGGACACTCGGGGGTGATGTTATTGTCCTCAAGGTTAAAATTCTTTCACACACATGCCTGCACACACACGCAATGAGGAGGAAGAGTGGGATGATTGCTTCTGTCTGTCTGTCTGATGTTTTAGCTGAAGACTGACTTCCTCATTCCTTAGAAGACGCACACACTCTCCCACAGCTCAGTAAAGTCAGCTGGATGTATTATAATTCATCTACTGCAGTGTTACTTGCACACCTGAGCACCTGCACATTGCCTGACACTCTGGCCTGCAATGAAGGAGCAGCTCTGGTGTCATTGCACTACTCGAGCAATCCTGGTACCTTCCTTTACCCCTCACGCATGCTCCAGACAGGCTCCAGACAGGCTCCAGACCTACTGTACACAGAACCTGTCCTCATACGTGCTCCAGACAGGCTCTAGACCTACTGTACATGTAATTTCTTTCTCTCTCTCTCTCTCTCTCTCTCTCTCTCTCGCTGTTCTCTCTCACGCATTCTACAGAAACGGGCAAAGGGTCAGTATCTCTTCTCGAAGGTGTGTGAACATCTGAACCTGTTGGAGAGGGATTACTTTGGTCTGACCTTCAGAGACAATGCAGATCAGAGGGTGAGTACACAATAACTCCATCGGCAGCAGCGTGGTATTTGTTTGCGATCATAGTTCACTGTGTGATCATTTGCTCATAACACTCATGAACGGGGACACTGTTGGGGCTCTCAGCTCACTGTGGGTATCTGTGGGTTGCTGGGTGGATGTAGGGAAGTAAGTTCTGCAGTCATAGGGAGGGAAATATCAGCTACTGAGCACATCCCTGTTTCTGCAGTTAAGTGTTACATAATGCGGAATGGACCTCTTCTGACTGACTTAAGGTCAGCTTGTTGCATGGGGATGGGTTTTCATAATACTTGAATCTATCTGATCTGAGATCAGATTGGGGTATGTGTTGGTGTTGTATATCTAACACATCTCTTCTGTCTGGCCGAGCTCTCCGTGGTAAAGACTGCTCCTCACTGATTGCTCTGTCGTGCTGACTGCTGCTTTGTTTACATTTACAACACTTTTACTCTTATCTAGAGAGACTTTCTCTTTTCTCAATGGGTGTGGGCAAGTGTGTGTGTTCCCTGGGAATCGAACCCGTGACCTTGGGCTAGCTGGAGCCACCCAAGCTACCGGAGTTACACTCTGGTTTCGACCGTCTGTACATTTTGTTCCTTTTCAAAGGAATTTGAGCAATGTTGCGCTGGTTGGACTCTCAGAGTCCATCCCAGACAGCTCATAATATGGAAGGAGTCAAGGACTGTGTTAACCCTGGCAGCCGGGGCTGCTTCTGGTTTTCCCATGTAAAATACTTGCATCAACCATGATCACAGCAGTTAAACTAATACCCCGTCTCCTTCTCTCCTTCACTCCCTCGGTTGCTTCCCTTCTCTCTCCAGTGCTGGCTGGATCCCACTAAGGAGATCAAACGTCAGATCCGCAGTAAGTGACACTTTTTTTCATCACTCTCTCGAACACTTTCACACTCCACCATAATTTACAGACGTTTTAGGCTCCAGGTTTCACTCGTGTGCAGTGACGGTACCCTGTGACCTGCTTAACTCCTCCAGCCCTGAAGAACGGATAGTGCTTGGTGCTGTTTGTTTGAAGTATTGTGAGGAACAAGTTTAGACCTTTATCCTTTGAGAGAAAAAGTGAGGAAGAGCGAGGGAAGATGTAGAGGGATCCAAGTTGCTCAGAGGGGAAAAAATCATTGAGATGAAGTAATCTTTCAGATCAAGTTTCCTCACTGTGTGTGTGTGTTAAGGTGTGTGTGTGTGTTTCCTTTTATGTACACTGTCAGAGGAGTGAAAGACCCACTTTATTTTTGCCAACTAAAGGCTCAGCAGGGGGTAGATTTTTAAAGCACAGGTTAATCATCTGGTATGCAGGCCGCTCACAGACAACTGTAGAGTTTGTTTCACGGATACAGGTGGTGGAAGGGCAGGAGTGGGAGGAGACGGGTGGGGGCTCTCCCCTGAGACTCAGACCCGGCACAATCTATTACATCTCTAAAAATAAAGAAAAAAATATATAACCAATATAAAAATGGCTCCGTGTTCATCTCTGAGGCAGACTCGTGGAAGGATCGTGACCTTGTTTCTGTGGCGTCTTTTCCCATCTGCCCTGCTGGAGATCGTTTTAGCTCACTGTTTTTGGAGCAGAGTGCACGTGAGCGCTCTGTGGGCCCAGGAGCGTGCACGCCGGCTGGGCCGTGCTGAGACTGGCTCTGGGTTGAGGGGGGTTGTTCCAGGCCTCTTTGTTTGTCCCTCTCTCATATCTGTCCTTTTTTTATCCTCTATCCATGTCATTATTTCTCATATCACATTTTTGTCTCTACATCCTTAACATTCTCTCTCTCTCTCTCTCTCTCTCTCTCTCTCTCTCTCTCTGTCTCTCACTCACACACACACACACACACACACACACACACA
>JAOXYF010021067.1:0-17087 GCA_028565775.1 Sternarchorhynchus goeldii
TGTGTGTGTGTGTGTGTGTGTGTGTGTGTGTGTGTGTGTGTGTGTGTGTGTGTGTGTGTGTGTGCGTGCATGTGTGTATTTGTATGTGTGTGTGGTTACAGAGGCCCCCTTCTTTAAAATGAGTGGAGAGACAGTCATGGAGACAGTGACTAACAGGAGAGTGGTCATTCCCTGTTCTGCAGAAGGTATGCCACGACTGATCCATAAAATGTCATAATGAAAGTGGAGATGTGATGCAGACTGTGACTCTGAAGATCATTTAAACTAATAGGAAAAATCTGCTTTGCAAACTCAGCCTCTTCTCCTCAGCCTCTTCTCCTCAGCCTCTTCTCCTCAGCCTCTTCTCCTCAGCCTCTTCTCCTCAGCCTCTTCTCCTCAGCTTCTTCTCCTCAGCCTCTTCTCCTCAGCTTCTTCTCCTCAGCCTCTTCTTCTCAGCCCCTTCTCCTCAGCTTCTTCTCCTCAGCTTCTTCTCCTCAGCCTCTTCTCCTCAGCCTCTTCTCCTCAGCCCCTTTTATGAGTTCTTCACTGAATGTGTTATTTCCACATACTTTTTATCATTTGTCTGATTTAACAATACAGTTAATTCTGCAGTTATATGGTGCTGTTAGATGGTGCTGTTAGGTGGTGCATGGGAGAAGTGGTCATTAGCTTCTGCTCTGTCTGTCATGGCTGAGGTTCTTTACACATCTGTTTTTCTACTCACCAGGACCCTCCAGGACAAGCTCTGATTACAGGTGGCCACAAGAGAGGGGCGGAGCAGGGTGGGGGTGGATGAAGAGGGTGGGGCCAGGGGGAGGGGTCAGGGTTTTTTCACTACTAAGATGTCTCATCACTGTGGTGGAGTACACACTGTTTAGACGGTCATGGTATAAGTGCAGATGAACCATAATAATGTCATATAAAACCACAGCACAGCTCTGTCATGGTAAACCCAGACCCCCTGACACCCTTCCACTTCCTGGTGTTGATTCCCAGCTATATTCCCATGTTTATCGCCCAGTTGAGGTAATGCAGTCCTGCCTCACATGCCTGTGGAGAAACAACGCGGTCGTTTCTAACTGATCTCCCTACTGGAACCCAGCTGTGAATGTCATCACTCATGCTGCTCAGAGGATAAATCCAGAGAGTGTGACAGTAAACATGTGCTTGGCTCAGGAGCAGGGCCGTCCCTCCCTGCTGGTGGTCTCCATGGTTTCAGGAGCGCTGTTTATGTTTACCATGGAGTTACCATGGAGGATGGGTGAGAGTCCTATCACATGGACTACAAAAAAAAGGTGTGAATACTGCCACTGTCCCCCTGTTCCTGCCCCTGCCCCCTGCTCCTGGTCCTGGTCCTGCCCCCTGCCCCCTGTTTCTGCCCCTGCACACTGTTTCTGCCTCTGCCCCAGAGCTTCCAGTGAAGAGGGGTCTTGCAGGACCCACACCACCAAACCACTTGACTTCACATCCAGTTCTACTTTAAAAACTGAAAACATAAATCTAAAATATAAACAATAAATGCCTTTACAGGCTGGTGGAGGTGCTTTACAGGCTGGTGGAGGTGCTTGTGTGTGCTTTCCACAGGGACTAAAGAAACGTTCTCTTCTCTGTTCTTTTATCAGCAACTTTGTTTTTAATTTCATGTTTCTCTCCTGATAGGATCCCCTCCTCCTCGCGTGCACTGGTTTAAGGGTGGACTGGAGATCCATATGGACCAATCAGAACACGGCATGTCTCAGTTAAAGAATGGCTCTCTGCTGATTACCTCAGCAGCTGCCAGTCACAGCGGAGACTACAAGTGTGTAGCCACCAATGAGGCGGGTTCTGTGGATAAAACCACACGGCTGAGAGTCAGTGGTGAGACAGCAGCCATGCCCAGATCTTCACACACAGATCTTCCTCCAAACATCCACTCCCAGCTTCACACACAGATCTTCCTCCAAACATCCACTCCCAGCTTCACACACAGATCTTCCTCCAAACATCCACTCCCAGCTTCACACACAGATCTTCCTCCAAACCTCCACTCCCAGCTTCACACACAGATTTTGCCAGTGACAAATGTGTGCTCTGACCACCAGACCAGTCACACCACCCTCTCTTTCAGGGGGTAACATACTTTTCACACTGCCCTCTCCTTCAGTTCACACCTTCCATGTGTCCCTCATGCACTCTGATTGTGCTTCACTCCTGCAGTTCCTCCAGAGATCTTGGAGGACAGCCAGCCTGGGAACCTGACGGTCACCCTGAAGCAGCCCCTCACCCTGGGCTGCGATGCCCACGGTCACCCCAGCCCCTCCATCTCCTGGACTAAAGATGGCAAGCCTGTATGTCTATGCTGGTCAGGGGTCTGTATACCCCACTCAGAATGAACAGTGCTTACTGGAGTATGGTGATACCAACTGATCATAATTATATACCACAATATTACATACACACACACACACACTTGGTATTTGTGGTATTTGTGATCGGTGCGGTGGTCCTGCGTCCGTTCAGGTTCAGGACGCCCCTGGGGTGTATCTGCAGCGTGGGAACAGGCAGCTGAGGATAGTGAGTGTGCACAACGAGCACATGGGTATGTTCACATGCACCGCCGTCAACCCCGCGGGACACAGCAGCAGGACCTATCACGTGCTGGTCCAGGGTACGACCTCACTCGTTTAGCATGAGACCAAAAAGATTTTTCACAACTGTACAGATTTTTCATCAGGTCACTATATGATATGAAATAATATGAAATGATATTTGATATGATATTTGATATGATATGATATGCGTGTGTGTTTGTTTCTGTGTGGGTGTGCAGCTCCTCCTGTAATCTCTGGTGTGTCTGGAGTGCAGGAGATCAGTGTAGTGGTTGAGCAGCAGGTGGAGCTACAATGTCATGTTAGTGGAGCACCTCCACCCACCATAGAGTGGAGTCATGATGGAGAGTAAGTGAACTTAACACACACACACACACACACACCATAGAGTGGGGCCATGATGGAGAGTGAGTGAACATAACACACACACACACACACACACACACACACACCATAGAGTGGGGCCATGATGGAGAGTGAGTGAACATAACACACTCACACACACACACACACACACACACACATTTACACACATACTGTTCTGTTAGCACTGGTCAATAAGTGTTTGTTTACAGAAACAAGACCTCCTTCCCTCCACCTATGCCTGCAGGGTGCTGTCCCGTGATGGAGACCCTCACGTGGAGTTCCTGGAGCAGAGCCAGGTGCTGCGGGTGAAGTCTGTCAGACTGAGAGACCAGGGCATGTACCAGTGCACAGCCAGGAACAGCGCAGGAACACAGGCCCACCGCTTTCAGCTGGTCGTCCAGGGTAACCGTTTCCTGCCGTTACCCACTGCTGCTCTTAACAGAGACAGAATGATGACAATGATTAATGATTAGAAATATTAATTATTATAATTATTGTTATTAATTATAGCTTCACAATTATTATAAATATTTATTATTCTAATAATTACTTGAGCCTTTTTCCCTTACATGAACATGGAAATGGAAGTAAATGTGGAGATGTAGTTGATGTCCATGTTGCTGTGGGTGGAGACACAGAGGCCTGCTGGGTAACCACAGGGTCCGTCATCTCAGTTTCTCACCTGTCTCCTGTGCAGTGCCCCCATCCATCCACAGGAGCGGGGAGAGCTCGGAGCTGAGCGTAGTCCTGGGCCAAGCCGGCATCCTGTCGTGTGACGTGGAGGGGAACCCCGCCCCCAGCATCACCTGGTTGAAGGACGGCCGACCCGTCGTGTCCAGCAGCCAGATGCTGTACGTGCAGGGAGGGCGGAGGCTGCGGGTGGGGGCCACGAGGGCAGAGGACGGTGGAGGCTACACCTGCCGAGCTACGAATGTGGCTGGGACAGCGCAAGCACACTACACGCTCAGCATTCTGGGTAACGTGAGCTCAGGCTGGGTGTGGGTGTGGGTGTGGGTGTGGTTGTGAGTGTGGGGGTGTGTGTGAGTGTGGGTGTGAGTGTTAGTGTGAGTGTTAGTGTGAGTGTGGTTGTGAGTGTGGGTGTGAGTGTGGATGTGAGTGTGGGTGTAGATGTGTGTGTGTGTGTGGGTGAGTGAGACTATGGTTGTGTGTGTGTGGGTGAGTGAGACTGTGGTTGTAAGTGTGGTTGTGTGTGTGGTTTTGTGTGTGTGTGGGTGAGTGAGACTGTGGTTGTGAGTGTGGTTGTGTGTGTGTGGGTGAGTGAGGCTGTGCTGTGCTCAGTTCCTCCACAGATTGAAGGCTCTTCCACATCCCTCAGTGGTGCCAGCAGAGAGCACAAGGTTCGAGTAAATGGCTCAGTCACACTGTCCTGCCTGGCCAGGGGCCACCCAGAACCCATCACCCAGTGGTTCAAAGATGGACAGGTATACTTTTGGTTGAGGTGTATGCATGTTTGTGGCTGTGTATGTGTGTGTGGCTGTATATGTGTGTGGGGTTGTGCATGTGTGTGGTTGTGTATGTGTGTGGGGTTGTGTACGTGCATGTGTGGGGTTGTGTGGTTACATTTTCAGCATGTCTGATTTCTACCCTCTCGGATGCGCAGCTGTTGGACAGGGTGCCCCCTGCTGGTGTGCGTGTAGCCTCGCACCTGCTGTACATAGAGAATGCTTCTCGCTCTCACGAGGGACAGTACTCCTGCATGTCATCTAACTCTGCTGGAGAAGACAATCGTGACTTCCACGTCATTGTCCAGGGTGAACCCAGACTCACGCATCAGCACAAACTCTATACACATCAGCACAAACTCTATACACATCAACACAAACTCTATACACATCAACACAAACTCACATCAACACAAACTCTGTACACATCAACACAAGCTCTGTACACATCAGCACAAACTCAGTACGTATCAGTTTAACAGGTACCACACTAAACCCTCATCTGTTCATCTCATTTCCATCTCACCATCTTCTTCCTCAGTGCCTCCTGTGCTTCATCGAATGAACCTCGGCACGTCCGGGTGGATGTCGGGGGAGGGGCGCGAGAGGGATGGAGGCGAGTCCGAGAGGCGGGAGGTCGTGTTGGGGAGCTCCATCAGCCTATCGTGCGAGAGCAATGCCATCCCTCCGCCCCGCCTCCGCTGGTACCGTGACGACCGGCCACTCGGTGCTGTGGGCGGAGCTGTACTTCTGGCAGGTGACTGAACAGGAAAAACATTTTGGGATCGACAGTACAAGACCAGCTTTAATAGGAGAGGGATGTGGATTATATATATAATACTGTGTGTGCTGAGGGATGTAGATTATATATATATTATACTGTGTTGTGCAGTAGACCTGGAGATCTTCTGTGCTCTCTCTCATTCTTTCCTCTGTGTTTGCAGTTATTAAGTCTTGGCCACGTGTTGTTTTTCTTTAAGGAGGCCAAGTCCTGCAGCTTCCCCATGTCGGGCTGGAGGATGCTGGGAAATACACGTGTGAGGCAGTGAATGATGCAGGGGAAGATCGCATGACCTTTGATCTGGAAGTGCTTGGTAAGCACTCAGCAGTAGGACTACTCTGAGCCTTAAAGTGCTTGCTGATCTGACTCCGCCTCACGTGGCTCTGACTCCGCCTCACGTGGCTCTGACTCCACCTCACGTAGCTCTGACTCCGCCTCACGCTGCACTCACGTCTTGCCTTTACTTCATGGACCTTTCACTTAGCTGTTAGCTGTTAGCCTTAGCGCCCATCTATGTAGGTCTGGATCTCATGGATGTTTTATTAAATGATTTGTCTGCATTTCAACTCAGCTGTAATGTTTACAGTTAACTTTTTTCATGTTTAAAATCATTTGTACTTTATTAATTTATACATTATACTCGTATGTAAATCCCATTGAAATCTTTGTGTTTGAAAATGCTCATGCTCTTACCGCTCTGGTTTCTGACGCAGTGCCTCCCGTGATGGCGGACCAGTCGGAGGAGTTCCTGGTGGAGAACTTCCTGGTGGAGGTGGCAGCTGTGGAGAACTCCAGCGTCAGGCTGCGCTGCGATGCCTCCGGAAGGCCTCCGCCCTCCGTGTCTTGGCTCCGGGACGGCCTGCCCCTCCGTGGCGGCGCACACCACCGTGTTGAGGAGGAGGGCAGGATCCTGGAGGTGAGACGGACATGACCTCACGGTCCTGCAGGCTCGCATATCAACACCCAAGAGATGTTTTTATGTGACGTCTTCTTACCCAGTTAAACTTAAACAGCTCAGAGTTACTTTAATGCAGTGTGTACTTGTTGTGAAATGCGCGTATGTGTGTGTGTGTGTGTGCGCGTGTAGATCGTGGACGTTCAGGTATCAGACATGGCAGGGTATCTCTGCGTAGCAGAAAACAAAGTGGGAGCAGTACAGAAACTTTACAGTCTGGCTGTGCAAGGTAACGCTTCAGTTTATCTGTTTGTTTAAAAGGTAACGCTTCAGTTTATCTGTTTGTTTAAAAGGTAACGCTTCAGTTTGTCTGTTCGTTTAAATGGTAACGCTTCAGTTTGTCTGTTCGTTTAAATGGTAACGCTTCAGTTTGTCTGTTCGTTTAAATGGTAACGCTTCAGTTTGTCTGTTCGTTGAAAAGGCAACGCTTCATTTAGTCTGTTTGTTTAAAAGGTAACGCTTCAGTTTATCTGTTCTTTAAAATGGTTCACATTTTTAAATTCAAGGAAGAAATTGGGAAATTCTGTTTAGAGGTTGATAGGTACCTCAGCACTGTGTAGGTGTTTATGTATCAGATTATAATGATATTTGTGTCTCTGCTCAGTTAACTGTTCTCTCATACGATGTTTGTTTGTGTCTCTGCTCAGTTAACTGTTCTCTCATACGATGTTTCTCTACTGCTTCACATTTTCTTGTATCTTAGTCCCGCCAAGGATTGTAGGTCAACGGGAAGAGGAAGTCGGTGCTGTAGAGGATCACATGGTCTCTCTTCTGTGTGATGTACAAGCGTATCCAGCCCCTGAAATTACCTGGACCAGGGATGGACAAGTTCTGCAGTTCAGCACAGGTGTCCACATCCTCCCAGGTAGTGGTCATGGAAACAGTCACCTATGAAAACAGTCCCCACCTCATGTGACAGGGGAGATGTGGTCCTGCAGTGGTCTGACTGTAGTCTCTGCAGGTGGAGGGATGCTGCAGTTGCCCAGAGCAACCCAGCAGGATGCTGGCCAGTACGTCTGCACTGCCACTAACCCTGCAGGGCAGGACCAGAAGAGCATCCTGCTCAGTGTTCACGGTCAGCAAAGCTCTGAGGGTCACTTCCACTCTGCTTATCACTCATTTTGCCTTTTATCTGAACATTTCTAATGTAGCAAGAGCTTTACCACAGTCTAGAACCTTCAACTGAAAAGCTAAATCACAGTCTAGAACCTTCAACTGCGAACAGGTTTATCACAGTCTAGAACCTTCAAGTCCATTTTTGTGAGTTTGCATTTCTGCTGCATCAGCATCCTGTTGCCACGGATATGACTACATGATTCACTGTATCACCTGTATCTGCTATAGCCTTGCCCACCTGTATCTTTCTGTTCTAGTCCCACCCACACTGCTTGGACAGCCTGACCATGGGTCAGAGGTCATGACCTCACAGGTGGGGTCATCAGTTACACTCAACTGCGAGGCCCAAGGAGTCCCTGAGCCTGAGGTGACGTGGTACCGTAATGGCTTGCAGCTTTCGGCCGGGCCCAGCGTGGATGTGGGGCCCCAGCAGCTGAGAATCACAGCTGTGCAGGTGATGATACCCTCATCTTAACCCAGACCTGAGGGGACGTTTGCTGCCTGTGTGAGAGAGAGAGAGAGAACATGCACTGTTTGTCACTGACCCAAGCTCTCTGCTCCCTAGGTATCTGATAGTGGGATCTACACCTGCAGAGTGTCCAACCCAGCTGGACAGCTGACACGTACCTTCAGGTTAACAGTTCATGGTGAGAACTCCACCATCCACTGAGCAGCACTTCTGAGTTACGTGTGTATGAGTGTGTGTGTGTTATGTGACATCCTCCAGTGCCTCCTGTCATGGAAGGACCTCTCCACGAGAGCCTCTCCCACAGACTGGGCTCCCACGTCACCCTGGTGTGTGAGGCCACTGGGACGCCTGTGCCTCAGATCACGTGGCTCAAAGACGGCAGCGCCATCGGTCAGTACACACGCCTGGGCCTTGCTGAAGACTCAGTGGTGTGTGTGTGTGTGTGTGTGTGAGAGAGAGAGAGTGTGTGTATGTGTGTTTCAAAGAAACACACAATTGAAAGTAAAATCAGAAATAACTAAAATATTTAAGACTCTTTCCCAGAGATTCTTTCCCAGTTTACTCAAAATTATACTGTACACAGAAATGATTGTACACAGAAGTCCAGTACTGGGGTACTGACACTGTGTTGCCCTCCACCATGTTGTGTGTGTATGCAGGGAGCAATGGGTGGAGGCAGGGGGTGGTGCAGGCGGTGGTGCAGGGTCACAGGCTGGAACTAGGACCCCTACAGATCTCTCACGCTGGAACCTACACCTGCCACGCTCAGAACAGTGAGGGGCGGAATCAGAAGGACTTTTCACTCACTGTTCAGGGTAAATCCAGCTCCACCCACACGTCTCCATAGAGACCATATCTGCTAATTCTCGTCTCTTTAGATGCATCACTTATGTTGACCTCTTCACTAGTCCCACCCACCATCTTGGATTCCGGTCACCCTTCTGATGTCAGTGCCCGTGTGGGGGAGGAGCTAACTTTAGAGTGTCAGGTGGTGGGCACGCCCACCCCTCAGCTGACCTGGCTGAAGAACGGATTGGCACTGGACACCACCAATCAGAACATCCGGTCAGTCTGGGCGCTGTCCAGTGCATGCAAGACTCCAAGCTGTTTGTTACATTGGTTTTCAGTGTGTGATGAGTGGTCAGTGTGTGATGAGTGGTCAGTGTGTGATCAGTGGTCAAGAATGACTCCAAGTTGGCTGTTTGTTATACTGGTCTTTAGCTGCATGGTTTGGGTTTGGTTTTTCATTAAGTGTGTGTGTTGAGGGTTGCAGAATCTCAGTGGACAGGAGCAGGCTGATGCTCCTACATGTCAGGGCTGACGATGCAGGAACATACACGTGCTCAGCCAACAGTCCTGCTGGGCAGGACAGCAGGACCTACACCCTGTTCGTCCTGGGTAAGAAGCAGAGTACAGTTCTTCTGCTTTACTCTTTATTTCACTCATCATCTTACTGTTAGTCACCAGGTGCCTCAGGTGTACAGTGATAGTTCTGTTTACAGTAAAGTAATATGTAGTAATACTAGGGAGAATTTACAGTACTAATAGTACTACAGTACTAACCAATGTTTATTTAAATCAGTGTTTACAAAAATGTTAGTATGGATATAAATATTAGTATGTACAGTAATACTATGTAGAGAAAGATGTGCCTTAATGTTAGGGAGTATATATTGTTATTTTATGGAGTATTACACTAATATTAGGGAGTATTTATAGAAATGTTCACAAGTATAGAAATATTAGAGAGTATTTATAGTAATGTCTATAAATATAGTAATATTACAGAGTATTTATAGTAATATTCAATATTCAAGTACAGCAATATTAGGGGGTATTTATGGTAATATTTGTATAGTAATATTAGGGAGTATTGTAATATTTGCAGGTGTAGTAATATTAGGGATCATTTGTAATAATGCTAGGGAGTCTTTATTGTACTATTAGGGAGCAATTATAGTAATATTACGGAGTCTTTATTGTAACATTGGGGAGTATTTATAGTAATATTTGTAAGTATAATAAGCGCGTATTCATTCCCCTGCAGTTCCCCCATCTATCCTGGAGCAGGATGGGGGAGCCCACGTTCATGCCCTTCAGGACAGTGTGGTCACTCTCAAGTGCCACGCCACCGGATCACCCCTGCCCCAGATCAGCTGGCTGAGAGACGGGCAGCCCCTGCTCCTGACCCCACGAACACGGCTCCTCGCCACAGACACTGTTCTCAGGTCAGATGGACCCATGCAGACCTCTTCCTTGGTATTTTGTCTGTGTCAAGAGAGACACTGTCAGTTGCTATAACCTTAAGTTATTACTCTGTGTGTGTGTGTGTGTGTGTGCGCGCAGGATCTCTCCGGTGCAGCTGACTGATTCTGGGTTTTATACATGTGTGGCCCGGAGTAAAGCTGGTTTTGCAGAGCGCAAATTTCACCTGATAGTTCAAGGTATTCTAATGTGCCTGAGCACATTTCAGTAGTTCTAATGTCCCTGAGCACATTTCAGTAGTTCTAATGTCTCTGAGCACATTTCAGTAGTGCAACGTGATCTGTTTCCTTGTCTTTGTCCGTTCACACTTTGATTAGTTAGTTTACCCTTCACTTCGATTAGTTCAGACATGCACCATTTTACTCTCCATTAATCGTAAGATCTGATTGGTTTCCCATTGTCCCTAGCCCCGCCCACAGTGGAGCACACAGAGGCGACGGAGGACGTGAGTGTGGTGCAGGGCTCCATGGTAACGCTGACGTGTGAGGCCCACGGCGTGCCCCCTCCCACCCTTGTCTGGCTGAAGGATGGCCAGCCACTGTCTCTGCACCACAACCTGTTGCTGGAGGGCAAGGAGACGCGCTTCCAGCTGCCCGACGTCCAGCCCTCACACGCCGGCCTATACAGCTGCGTGGCCAGCAACCAGGCTGGCAGTAGCACCAAGACCTTCAACCTCACTGTGTTAGGTACCAGGGAGACCCCTCGCCGTGTTGGGTACCAGAGAGACCTCTCGCCGTGTTGGGTACCAGAGAGACCCCTCGCTGTGTTGACTTCCAGTGAGACCCCTCGCTGTGTTGACTTCCAGTGAGACCCCTCGCTGTGTTGACTTCCAGTGAGACCCCTCGCTGTGTTGGGTACCAGAGGGACCCCTCGCTGTGTTGGGTACCAGAGGGACCCCTCGCTGTGTTGGGTACCAGAGGGACCCCTCACTGTGTTGGGTTCCAAAGAAACTCCTCACTGTGTTGGGTACCAGAGAGACCCCTCATTGGGTTAAGTTCTAAAGTCCCCTCACTGTGTAAGGTATCACACAGACCCCTCACTGTGTTAAGTACTTACCCCTTTCACAGAACTTCTAACCATAACCTCTTCTTTTGAAATCATGTGATGTCGAGGGCGAGTTTTACTAGTAAAAGGGTTTAATTAGGTGTTTTAATAAGTTTCTCTATTCCTTTCCAGAGCCTCCCAGGATCTCGGGCTCCTTGTTGACGGAGGAACTGTTGGTGCCGGTGGACAGTGTTCTGGAGCTGGAGTGCACAGCTGACGGAGTCCCTCCTCCCACTCTCAGCTGGCTGAAGGATGGACGCCCCTTAGAGGACAAATCTGCCATAGTACAGCGAGGTGGACAGCTGCTCAGGATCAGCAAAGTTCAGGTCATCATATTCATTCATTATAAAATAAATTATAAATTAATTCATTAATTAGTGATTTTTTTAACAAACATGTTGAAATTAAAATGGACCTTTTTACCCTGATAGTTCATATTCCTGGTTCCATAATAATCATTTATTTCAGTGAGATTTAAAATGAGACTTAAAATGTCTAAAATATTTATTTTTGGCTACATCACCAAGGCCAAGAAGGTAAAAAAATATTAATAATAATATTTATAATAATATTAATCCAACATGTTTCACAATCCAATCAAATTTCAACCCAATCAAATCTCAGTCCAGTCAAATCTCAGTCCAATCAAATCTCAATCACCACATGAATGTTGCTAGGTAGAAGACGCAGGTCTGTACACGTGTCTGGCCAGTAGCTCTGCTGGTGAGGACGGCCGGAGCCACTGGGTGCGTGTTCAGCGTAAGTGTTCAGTGTGTGATCAGTGTTTAGTGTGTTTGTTCACTGTGTGGTCAGTGTGTGGTTAGTGTGTGGTCAGTGTGTGATGTCTGGTCAGTGTGTGGTGTGTAGTCAGTGTGTGGTGTGTGTCTGGTCAGTGTGGTTAGTGTGTGGTGTGTGGTCAGTGTGGTCAGTGTGTGGTGTGTGGTTAGTGTGTGGTCAGTGTGTGGTGTGGTTAGTGTGTGGTTAGTGTGTGATGTCTGGTCAGTGTGTGGTCAGTGTGTGTGTGGTCAGTGGTTAGTGTGTGGTGTGTGGTCAGTGTGTGTGTGGTCAGTCTGGTTGGTGTGTGGTCAGTGTGTTTGTGGTGTGTGGTTAGTGTGTGGTGTGTGGTCAGTGTGTGTGGTCAGTATGTGGTGTGGTTAGTGTCTGGTCAGTGTGTGATGTCTGGTCAGTGTGTGGTGTGTGGTCAGTGTGTGTGTGGTCAGTGTGGTTAGTGTGTGGTCAGTGTGTGGTTAGTGTGTGGTCAGCGTTGTTTCTCTTGTCCCCACACTCTTATGCTTCTCCCTCCTTCAGTTCCTCCTTTGCTGGTTGGTTCCAGTGCAGTCAGAAACGTATCAGTACCTCTTAAAGGCCACCTTACTCTGGAGTGCCAGACTGACGGAGACCCTGCGCCAGATATTCAGTGGTACAAAGATGATGAGCAATTACAGGTACAAAGTACCCACGCCTAGTGTAACCCTATTGTAACCCTGACCCTAACCCTAGCGTAACCCTGACCCTAACCCTAGCGTAACCCTGACCCTAACCCTAGTGTAACCCTGACCCTAACCCTAACCCTAGCCCTAACTTGTGTTTTAAGCCCAACCCTAGCATGTTTGGGGTAACCTAAACCTTAATACCAACCCCAGCATGTTTGTGTGCAATACCTTATAGATGCTTTAATCTCTGTTCATCTCACTCCATCTCTTGCTCTCATTCTTCTTGCTGTCCATGTTGTTCTCTCTCATGTTCTCTTTCTCTCCCTCTCTCAGCTGAGAGGTGGTGGTGTTCGGAGCACTGCAGGTGGTCAGTATCTGGAGATTGAGGATGTGGGTGTGGAGGACAGTGGCTTGTACAGCTGTATGGTGTCCAACATGGCTGGCAGCACGAGTCTCCAGTTCTCTGTAATCATTCTCTGTACGTATACACATAGAAAACTCCTCAGGTAATTAATTTCTTGGACACGGTGAGGGTTAGGGTTTAGAGTGCTCGTGTACGGTGAGGGTTAATACATTCATTCATGTTTCTCTCTGTCTAATAAATGAATTGTAGAACACTAAGCACGTTTCTAAATGCTGCTTTTGTCCGATAGCGCCCCCTGTTATTCTGGAGGGCAGCTCCATCATCACGGCACATCTCAGCCAGAACGTGGTGTTGCCGTGTGAGGTGGAGGGGGACACCACCCCCCTGGTTTTGTGGAGGAAAGATGGAGCCCCTGTTCCACTCGACAACAACAGGTGCGTTCATTATTTCAATGGCTGGCGTTTTCTTGGAAATATCTGAGAAAACGATCTAGAAGCCCTTTCTCCTTGGTGCAGGTTCATCCTGCTGCCGGAAGGTTCCGTACGGATTAAATCCGTGCAGCTGAGTGACGCAGGCCGCTACTACTGCAGTGCATCGAACGAGGCGGGTTCAGACCAACACAGCATGGAGCTCCACGTCTACGGTATCACACACTAGTCTGAACTCAAATGCTCCAGAATAACCAGTAGCCTGCACACAAAGACCTGCATATGTTTATTCTGTAAAGGTCTCGACAACAGCCTGCCATGTTAGGACAACTGGTAAACTCTTTGATTCAAGTTGGTTCATATAATGAACCTCTTTATGACATGTCACAGAACAGTTGTATTGTCTTTCAGAAGTCTGTTGCCATAGTTAATGGTGTTTGGTAAGACCCAGTGTTAACTACCATACTGCTGTGGAAGCCCTTTAACCCTTTACATTACATCTTCTCTTTTCCTGCAGTTGGTCCTTCTATTAGCCCTGGTCCCTTTAATGTAACAGTGACAACAGGTCTGAGAGCAGTTCTGAGCTGTGAGAGCATAGGTATACCTGCTCCCCAGGTGACCTGGAAGAGAAACGGCACACCACTCAACACACAGTCTGGAGGTTACAGGTACAATACAGGACAGTTCCAGAATATAACTCACAGGTAAAACACACTATAACTCCAGTCTAGCGCTCACAGGTGCTCCAGAGTTCCTCTGCTAAGCCATGAGCAGTATCACACCCTACATGCCATATAGGATTACAGAGAGAAACTGTTAGTCCCTGGATAACTAAAATGTGTTAGGAACAAATTAAATTAAAGAGCTATTTATGCTCGTGTCTTCCATACAAAGAGGAACCTAGAGCAGCGAACTAGAGAAGCTAACTAGAGGAGCCTAGAGCAGCTAACTAGAGAAGCTAGTTAGAGAAGCTAACTAGAGGAGCATAGAGCAGCTAAATAGAGGAGCCTAGGGCAGCTAACTAGAGGAGCCTAGGGCAGCTAACTAGAGGAGCCTAGAGCAGCTAACTAGAGAAGCTAACTAGAGAAATCTACAGCAGCTAACTAGAGAAGCTAATTACAGAAGCTAACTAGAAGAGCCCAGAGTAGCTAACTAGAGAAGCCTAGAGCAGCTAACTAGGGCACCTAACTAGAGAAGCTAATTAGAGAAGCTAACTAGAGGAACCTAGAGCAGCTAACCAGAGAAGCTAATTAGAGGAGCCTAGAGCAGCTTACTAGAGCAGCGAACTAGAGAAGCTAAATAGGGGAGCATAGAGCAGCTAACTAGGGCAGCTAACTAGAGAAGCTAATTAGAGAAGCTAACTAGAGGAGCCTAGAGCAGCTAACTCAAGGCGTGTTTCCTGCAGAGTTAATGATGTCTGTGTAATTCCAGACGTTTCTGTTTTGCTTTGTGTTTCTTCATAAAGACTTATGTCCTCTGGCTCTTTGGTGATCCTTTCTGCATCTCCTGAGGACCAGGGCTATTTCGAGTGCACAGTGACCAATGACGTTGGAGAGGAACGTAGGGTCATCGAAGTCGTTCTTCAAGGTACCGACAGTCGGAGACCAAAACGAAGCAGGAATGAAGAGAAAAGAAGTCTGCTTTGCAGCTGAAAACTTGTAACACATTTAAATAAAGCACTCTGCACATTTCTGGGGCACTTAGCAGCATTACCAGAGTGGAAGCTCCAGGACTGGCGTGTGCGATTTCTCCTTTCTCCATTTCTGTGTATATGTGGAAAACATTGTGAGGGACATTTTTGGGTCACTGTGTGATTCATGAAAGAAACATCAGCTTGAAATAATCAATGTTTGATATTTGCTTATATTTTTTTCTCATACAGTTCCTCCGTCCATCGAAGATGATGTCACCACTGTTACAGCCATTAAGATGAGCCCTGTGGTGTTGCCCTGTCATGCCACAGGACGCCCAGAGCCCACTGTGAGCTGGAGCAAGAGTGGGGCACAGCTGGGCACGCGGGGGGGCAGTTATAGGATCCTACCCACAGGTACAGTTGGGCACCCAGGGGTGTGGCCTACAAGGTACAGAGCACAGGGTACAGGGCACAGGGCACTGCCCTTGGCCTCCTCTAATGACCTGCTTCCTTCTAGTAGACACGTTTCATGTTTGTGCTGCTGTGTCTGTGTGCTGCTGATGCAGGTGTGCTGGAGATCCTTGCCGTGAGCCCCAGCCATGCCGGGAGATACACCTGCACCGCACGCAGTGCCGTGGGAACGGCCTACAAACACATCACCCTCTCCGTGCATGGTGCGCCAAAGAAGCCAGATGTCAATCTACATCTGTGTTCTCTCACAGGCTGTCGTGCAATGCTGTAGGACATTATACATGATTTTGTGTGTGTGTGTGTGTGTGTGTGTGTGTGTGTTTGTGTTGTTTCCTTAGAGCCTCCTGAGATTCGTCCCATGGCTAAGGAAGTGCAGGTGGTGCTCCACCAGGGGGCACTATTGCCCTGCAATGCGCATGGCTTTCCTAAGCCCACTGTCACTTGGCAACGAGAGGGTGTTCCTATAGCAACAGGTCTGAACAGATGCTAAAGATATTCCCTCTGTATCAGGTACTCAAATCACAGACCTCGATATCCAGCTACTAGGGTTCCCTTTCTCCAGAAAGCAGGTGGGAAACACAATTTGGCCAAACTGTTTTTGTCATTCTTCGTCTAAACTATACTACAACATCAAAGGCCAGATTTCAGTTTGAGGTCCAGATTTGAGTACCACCACTCAAGAACATTTGAGGTTCAGATTTGAGTACCACCACTCAAGAACATTTGAGGTCCAGATTTGAGTACCACCACTCAAGAATATTTGAGGTCCAGATTTGAGTACCACCATTATAAAACATTGTGAAAGTACATGACTTTGCTGAGGTCATGCAAAACAGGAAGCATCTCAACAGCTTTGTCTGCTGTCTGTTAACAGTTTTCAACAAGCTTGAAATTCATGTCCAGGTCACAGGCTGGTGGTCCTGTCCAACGGAGCTCTAAAGTTCTCTCGAGTTACTCTGGGCGACGCTGGCACTTACCAGTGCCTGGCACAGAGCGCAGCGGGAACAGCCATCGGCACAACCACACTTGTCCTTCAAGGTGAGTCATTTAATGGAGATGCCTCATCTTTAACAGCACTGCTGCAGCTTGGACACAGAGACTGAATCATAACATGAAACACAGAGACTGAATCATAACATGAAAGATCAGGGCAGCGAAAGACCACGCACCAGTCTACTGAGGCAGTTACTGTGCATTATAAGACTCGACTAATGCAGACTATGCCAGGGTTATAGTGTGTTATAAAGCTTCATTGGAGTGCATTATAGGACCGTGTGAAGCCCTGGCCTAACTGTGTGTGGTGGTGTGTCAGTGCCGCCCGTGCTGCTGGTTCCCAGGCAGGACTACACGGTGGTGCTGGGCCAGCCACTCAGCCTGCTCTGCTCCACGGACGGACAGCCCAAACCTGAGGTGCAGTGGCATCGGGAGCGGCGCCCCCTGGTGGCGAACACCCACCTGCATCTGTTCACCAACGGCACCCTCCACATGCCCTCCACCCAGCGCAGCGACGCAGGCACCTACACCTGCTCTGCCCGGAACACTGCAGGCAGAGCCAGCCAGGACATCAGAGTGCTCGTACACGGTGAGGGTTAGGGTTAGGGTTCAGAGTGCTAGTACACAGTGAGGGTTAGGGTTCAGAGTGCTAGTACACAGTGAGGGTTAGGGTTCAGAGTGCTAGTACACAGTGAGGGTTAGGGTTCAGAGTGCTAGTACACAGTGAGGGTTAGGGTTC
>JAOXYF010021068.1:0-17082 GCA_028565775.1 Sternarchorhynchus goeldii
CAGCAGACAGTTGTACAGAATCATTTGCTATAGTGCTCGACATAATTTGCTGTTTGTATAAAGGAATGATAAATGACAATGTTTGATGTGCACAAGTGACTAGTTGATGTGCAAGTTGAACAAGTAGTTTTAAGAAATCTAATTCTGATCTGAGAAATGCTCCAAAGCGACTGAGAAAAAGAAAACAGTTACATACATTTCATTCAAAGCAAATGTGTCAGTATTCATAAAGGTTTTACCTGTACATACTGGTATCGTAGCTTCAGCCATTGTAAAACCATTATTTAAAACCTTGTCCACACTGTAAGACCATGAATTAAAACCTGGTCCACAGCTGTTACCCTTATTTCATCTGGGACAAACCTTTGGTCATGGACTCTCCTAACTCTTCTTCTGTTTTGTCCCTTCAGCCTTAATCCTCTTCTTAGCTGTTCACTCTGTACACAGCCTTGTCTTTCCAATGTGAGACTTTGACACTGCAGTGTTTTGTGTCTATATATGTTTGTCAATTAAAGATTCGTGAGATGCACCTCTGACCTATGGTTGAGAGGTGTTTGACCATTAGTTGATCTAAACCATCATAAATTCCCCCTTCTTATTGTAACTGAAAGCCAAGACTGACCTGAGAACAGGATAAATTACTAAAATTTATCAAAAAAGTTTCATAGAAATGTACAAATTATGATGTGCACAAGTGACAAGGGGATTGAATGAACAGTTTTGAGAATTTCATTTCTGATCTGAGAAATGAACCAAATCAACTGTAAAACAGAACGCTGACACTGAGATGGGTGTATATATATAATCAAGAGGAAGAAAGATGACAGCACCAGAGTCTCAGCATACCATAAAACCCTCTGTCCATGAACCCCTGGATCTGTAGCCTTTATCTAAGGTGGAAAAATAAATTACCAGATGCTTAACTAAATGAGTATGTTTTTAGCCTAGACTTAAAGATTGAGACTGTGAATATATGATATGTAAGAACAAGGACATCCCCTTACATCCCCCTTAAGTTTCTGGTGGATCATTTTTGTTTATGAATTGTACTGTTTATAACCTTTTATTGTTTGTTAACTTGTGTTAAGTAGTCCCTAACCAAGATATTCTCTCTGTAATACTTAGGGACGTAAACATATACTCATGTAATAAAGAGTTATTTTCTTTCAGGTAGATGTCGTAGTAGTAGAATAATAGTATATGAGTACCATGGAAGTGTGTGATGAGGTTAGTATATGTCCCCATCACCAGACACACATACACATATAAATGAATATGGAAATTATTGCTCTGAGATCCCCATAGGGGGAGCAGGTCTATTTTGCAACCTTCTCCAGGATCCACAGCAATCCCTGGGGAGGGTTGTTCAGCGCAACCACCTGAGGAGAGAGAGGTCATACATACCAGAATGGCTAGCCAAGACTGTTTAAAGACATACGTTTAAACATCCACTTTGGAAGGACTGCTCAATCTAGACATTGTATTATAAAAATGGACTGCTACTATCTGGGCCGTCCAATAGAGGATGGGTTCCCTTCTGTGCCTTAGTCCTCCCAAGGTTTCTTCCTAATCCCCGCATAGTGAGTTTTTCCTTGCCCTGGCTTGCTTATTAGGGAATTGGACCCATGCATTTGTAAAGCTGCTTTGTGACAACATTTGTTATAAAAAGTGCTATAATATATTTGAGTTTGACCTTAAATGACCAAAAAAGTATACAGCTGTCACGGTGGCCACCCTGGCCTGCTGCCATTGAGTATCAATGTCGCTCCCATTGAATATCAATGTCTCTTTATTCGGTGTAAAACCGAAACCAAAATAAACATGTCCTTTTCTCTTGAGCTCGGTATTCCTGGCTCCCTTTTTTGTAACGCTGCTGAGCCATCCCGTGACAGCAGCATGTAATGAAAGATTTCATTTATGAACGACTGGAATATGGAAGGGGTATTTCCCTGGCTATAAGGCATGACCAAATATTCATACTAGTCACTGGTAGTGATGAAAGCCATTTCCACTCATCCCCTTCTCTAATCCTGACAAAATTATAGGCACTTCTTAAATCCAATTTGGAAAAAAAAATTACCATTCGCAATTCCTCTAGAACTGAGGGTACAAGAGGGAGGGGTCAGTGGTTCTTCATGGTAACAGCATTGAATCCATGGTAGACTATACACAGGCACAAAAAAGAATTCCGACACCACAGGGGAAGTTGAAGGACAGATGTATCACAGTCAGAGAGCCTCTTGTATGTATTCTTCCATGGCTGCTGACTCTGGGATGGATAATAGATAGACACCGCCCTTGGAGGGAATGGTTACAGGCTTCAAGTCAATCACACAATCCCATGGGCAGTTAGGTGGTAATCATGAATCCTGGGTTTTGCTAAAAACATCCAAAGACTCTGAATATTGTGGTTGTACTGTCACATAAGTATCCACCTCTGGACTCTGGATATTGGTGGAGAAACATGAAATGTCCATACAGTGGGGACACCATTTAATAACATCACCAGTGGACCAAGACAAAACTGGATTATGCGTGGCTAGCCAGGGGTATGCTAATACTATGTTGTTCCCTGGTGAATTTATGACAAAGAATGGAAGGGATTCAGTGTGTAATACCCTTATAGTGAGGCCTATAGGGATGGTACTCTGTGTCACTCTGCCGAGCTAATAGGTTTTCCATTAATGCTTTGTACCTTCAATAGTGGGACAATGGAATGGACATCCTCTGGACAAAAGACCGGTCTATAAAATTTCTGGCAGCTCCTGAGTCAACTAGGGCTGTAATAAAGTTGCTAGACCAGGTTTATTCAGCAGGTAGTGCACATTTTTTGGTGTTAATAGGGGGGGTCGAGAGAGCACCTACCTGTATGTCAGTATTCTTGTTCATTAGGAGACCACAATTCCATTTAAGATGGCCATTCTGACCACAATACAGGCTTACTTTTTGAATTTGGCGTTGACGTTTATCCAACATAAATTCCTAATTCCATAGGCTTGGGAATATGAGGTGAAGAGGGCAAAGCGGAAGTTTGGTGTATCCTAAGACCAAGAAGCAAATTACTGAGTATGATAGATAGATTTCCCTGGATGTGATCAGCCTTACAAGCTATATCTGCCTGAAGTGTGTTGTTGAGACTGAAAATAGACTGTGATCAACACATTTATAGATTAGCAGTGTCTGCTAAAGTCATTCAAAGTCATTCAAAATTTCATAATTTTTTTTACTGCTACATTCTTGTGGAATAAGGGATTCAATTTCAGTTTGATTCCTAGTTGGTTTTGAAGTGTAGTGGATAATGCACTCCAGAATGGTTGTTCTGCTGAACTTTGACCTGGTCCCAGACTCAGGGTCACCACTGTTACATGGACCCAGCTTATCAGCACCTAACCCTTTCTCAGGATCTCTATTTGAGAGGTTTATGACTGGCTACACTCTCCTGAGCTACTTTTATGACCTCAAAGCAGCCTGAGAGATCTAAGAGGAATGCAGAAGAAGGAACTGACACAACATTCTTTAATGCTTCCTTTTAACCACCAATATTGAAAATTCCAGTTTCCCATAATGCTGTTGACTCAGTGACCATCAGATTCCTCTTATTGAGAAGATTTCAGAGACATACGCTTTGTTGACCTCACGTTCATTGGAACACATAAAACTTATGGTCCCATCAAATGGAATAGAAAGAACCAGGAACATTACCAGGTTTATCAGTCTGAGCTAAAGAAGTTAAACAGTCATTTGAATGAAAACTGGGCAAATTACATTAACCATTAAGTTACTGTTAGGTCAGTTTGTTTATGAATAACCTGTCTGTAACCATGTGTTGTTTATTAACCTCACTTTAGTATTAATTACAGTTAAATCTGTACTTGACTTGTATCATACCAAGTAGTTATGGGAAGAAATGGAACCATGCAATAAAGCGCATTTTTTTCCAAGTTGAAGTCGTCGTCGTAGTAGAATAATAGTATAGAAAAGGAATAGAAATAGAAAAAGACTCCGGCAAATCATCTCAGAGACTATATCAAAGGCCGTGAACTTCGGTTCTCTACTGGAACGGTTCCGATCGGGACTGGCTCGCGACGTCGTTGCAGCAGGCTCGGTATTGTGACCAGTGGCTCGGCCAGTGGCTAACCAGTGGTCTCGGCCAGTGGCTAAGACCGCGAGAATCTGAGGCGACTTCGAGTCCAACAGACCAACGCAGTCTCGCACGCGCGCAAGCACGGACAACAATTTGGGTCCCAAGCCCCTGGCGATGTCACAGTAAGGCCCAATACATCTCGTGTTTATTTCTGATGTGGTTACTGGGTCAGTTTAAACTTTGAGGTGTCTTTCTCCTATTAAATTTGTAATCGATATAATTGGAAGTTAAGTTTAAATTCCATCTCCAGTAAAGTGTCTTTGGTACTAACCCGGTTAGGGTGCCATTTGATTCTTTGTTTACTGTCACACCCCGTATAATCAAGTTACTCTCCCTGCATACTTTTTATTATTTTTCCTTTTTCTTTCTTTTATTGTTGTACTAGTACGCTACACTACTAGTAGCCGGTTATTTTACCTTCATATAGTTAAATTTCCATTTTTCTTCTCCGTTGTTTCTGTGAACTATTAATCTCATTATTCGTTGTTATTCAATAAACTTCATTTATTCATTAAGCTGATTCATTTCCTGGGTGTCTGGCCATGAGCAGTTTCCCTACATACAAGTGAGGTCCCTATTAGTGTATGTAGCTGATATCCCATTTGTTATTGATAAATCAGATATTGGCAGATATCGGTTCATGTCGCAACTTCCTAACGATAGTGATCAGCTTGTGCTTTGTGATGACAGAGAATCCTTTGCATCCACTCTTCTTCTGCTTGGACATCAGATGGGCTGGCAGTCTAGGGCATCAGCCAAGAAACATAAGAATATGAGCATTTTCTTTTCAGTACAAATTTGAATGAGGTAAGATAATCTGCCAAAGTTTCAGATTTTCAGTTTTACACAATTTTAATTAACTGTTGCTTATTTTCTTTTCTCATGCATTAAAACAACTAACTCAATGAAATGATGTTAAGACAGATTTGTCTTTCCTATCTAGAACAGCAGTTAATTATTTACTTTTATGTATATTGTATAGAGCAGTCTACTTGACACGTGTGTGTTTGTGTGTGTGTGTGTATAGTGTGGTGAAGTATGAAAGGTTTCCATTGAAACTGCTATTACACTGCAGTTACTCATCTGGAATATATATATATGTATATAAACTTATATTGCACATTTCACACAATATAAACAAATAACGATGGCAAAAATGAAGGAGCACATAATTGAACAATATCAACAAAACAGCTCACAGCCACTCTAAAAGGTCAAATGCAGGCGGACCCATTGGATGGTGCCAATGAAAGAAAATAACAAAACAGCTGACCTACCTAAATCTAACATACAGTACATCAGTGGCATCCACCTCTAACCTACCATGTCTATATGAATTACCTGTCAGAACATCATGAGTATTTTATCTCACCTGTACATGCCGATGAATGTAAGAAGTGCAACATGTAACAAAGAGCTAAATACTGACTAGTCTAAAATCATACAAGCAACTACTACAACTACTTAACAATTCTTCCTAATTTCCACCCAGGGAGTTTTTCCTTGCCACTGTCATCCTCGGTTTGCTCATTAGGGATCTGGACTAAAGCTGATTTGTGACAACTGTCCATATATATGTAGTATATATATATATATATATATATATATATATATATTTATGCACTTCTATAATATTATTTGTTTCAATTGGTTGGGTTTCAAGGGGGTGATTCACTATGAACAAAGAAAACAAGGTCATTCTTGCATAGTTTTAACCTTTATGATCATAATTACTAAAAATGAAACCTTATATAAGGCAGATTTGCATCTATTTTACCATTTTGTGTTACCTAGGTTACCTCGACTGCAAAGATGCATAGTAATAAAATCACCTAATATATTTGTGTATAACTGATTCTTATGAGCCAGTAAACACAGAAGTGGTTAACTAATTTGTTGGTGATATGCATGATGTAAGTAAATGTTACTCAAAAATAAAGATGATGGACAAATATGGTAATTCAGAGGATACTTTAAAATAATCATACATTATTTAAGATTACAGTCTCAAGTCACAGTAGACACAGTGTTAAGTTTGTTATTAACTGAGTTATTACTTTGCAGAACTTTGCCAAAGTAATCCATTAGTCTCTGGCCAAGTCATGAAACCTGGTGTTGTCTCAAACCTTATCATTAAACGTTTGTGCATTTTCACAAAGCTCGGCATCTTACCTCACTTTTTAGCAATTTTTTTAGCACGTATATCATGACAACATCTTTATTTGAACAACTTTACTGGTTACCCATAAACAGAAGGATTTCATACCAGATCCTCTTGTAGATAGATAGATAGATAGATAGATAGATAGATAGATACATACATACATACATACATACACACACACACATACATACTTACTTACTTACCTCATTGATCCCAGAGGGAACTTCAAGGCATCTAGTACCAGCAGATGCACATTGTACACACATGTAACAATAAAGAAAAATGAAGATAGGATAGAGATTTAAATATATATCTATATATATATATATATGTAGAAATGTAATAGATACGGTACAAACGAACGGAGCTACTAGAAAAGGCAGCGGAAGGAGCCGGAAGGGAGGGCTAATAGTCTTTAGCTTTATAAGGCTAAAACACACCAAAGACAGGACTTGGTCTTCATAAACCTTCCCAAATCTTTCAGATTCCAAATTTTGATGTTCTTTTGGAAAATCCTCTTGTTTTCAAGATGGATCATAAGTTTCAACCTGCAATTCCATTATTGCAATTTCAGGGGTCCAGTTATGTTACTACCAGTACTAATTTGGAACAATAGAACAATGGGCATTTACCCTCAGAGGACAAGTCAGAACCACATAGGGGCAACAGTTTACCTAATGCTAAATTCTTATAAATAAGATTCATGAAATGATGTGACCTTTTCCTCTAATAATTGCTTCTATTAACATGGGTGTCTTATCACAGTCACATGTAGCGCTACAATATATATTGTGTCTTTGTGACCTTTAAAAATTGTGTAATAATTTCAGGCATTACACACCTTGTGTTGGGTGAATGTTGGCACAATCTAGGAGTTCCATATAAATCAGGCAGCACCAGGTAATCTGTAGTTTTTGTTGTTGGTAGGCCACTGGCATAAAAAAACCTAATCCCAAACCTAAAAAAAAACCACCTAATCCTAACACAAACAATAACTGATAACATGCAATCCAGTTTGAAGACAACGTAGCTCCATTTTCAGTACATAAACAGGGATTGAGACAGGTGCTCCAGTGCCACCACAGTTGATTAAAAGGTACCAGATTATTATTATTATGCTTATTATTAAATAGTCCAACATTATTATTATTATTATTATTATGGTCCTTTTTCATGTCCTTGCTAGTGATCAGATGGGTTGCTATGATTGCCTGATAAAGAGGGGGCCCTCTATTTTGGATCATGGTGTTATTTTTGGACAGAGAGGAGAATAAACACTGCGAGGACACTGAGGTGTATAGAGAAGACCATCTGAATAATATCATATCTGTATGTGTGTTTGCAGATTATGACAAACTGGTTGCCATAGTGATGTGGTCCGACAAAGCTATAAAAATCCACCTATTCAATACTTTACATTTCCAGTCACTTTAGATTTTCCACATCTCATTCTGACACTAACTGATCTACATTACTGAACTCATCTTATGATTTTTTAATGTTGGCTACCTCAGACTGCCTCTTTTCCAGACGAGTGTGATGGAGAGAAGCAGGGGCGCAGCTAAATGGCATGATAACTGAAGTAGGATGGCAACTCAGAGCTGAGACATCAGTTGGAGAGAGTTAGACCTGATGTAGGGACAGGAGTACTGCTTAAAAGCTTTTTAAGAGGCTGTAGATGTTGTTCATACATCATATATGTAGTCTGCAGGCCCTACATGTTTACATGCCATCTGTTGCTCAAGCAAACAGGGTAAGATGGAGAACATTAATGATCAAATGTTTTACATATAAGCCTTAATAATGGATTCATGGGAAATTAATATGCTTCACGTCTCATCGGGCACCCAGCTCCCAAGCCACGCCCACCTTGCCGCGCTCTCAATCACCAGTGTATTGAGCACACCTGTCGCCAATCACCATTGGACTACTTAAAGCCCTCATGCAGCACACTCAGTGCTGCACATTAGCAAGCCAGCCGAACTGCTACCAGCCTCTGTTACACGCTGCTCTACGTTCGTTGCTTTGACTCTTTACCTCTTTGTTATTGTTGTTTTGCTTTGCATTGCTGCTTTGTTTGTGCGCCACTGGCAACTCTGTATTAATAAACCACTTAGTATGTTTCCACTAGCGTCTGCTCCTGCTCACTCGCCCTTGCTGTCACAATATGAAAAATTTGTAATTTTAGTATGGACTTGCAAACGCACCCATGTGAAAAAGTGGTGTTCTTCACTTTGCATCGCCCATGTAAATAATTTTTTACCAATATTTGGACCAAAGTACTGATTAGGCTAATATCTTTCATATTGTCAAAGTTATGCGAGTCATTACTTCATATGTTTTCACTCAGTTTTTACTCCATTTAATAGCTGCACACAAATTTGCCATTTTTATCAACCTGATGTTCCAGCTGAGACTGCACATGGTAACAGCATGACAAATATTAGAGAATGGTAAAATGTTTAACACTGTCCACATTTAAATCACAGTAAAAAAATATAACTGGATTACCATTATAGTTATCCATAGCCCAAAGAGTAGTTTTAAGAGGGGTTTATCTTAATAGGTTTCTCTCTTAATAAAAATCTGTCTTGACAAATTTTTTTGCAATTTATGCAGTAGATCATGTCAGAGCTAAATGTGTAAATACAGAAGGCTGCTTCACCAGTCTAAATGTGTAAATACAGAAGGCTGCTTCACCAGTCTTTGTGCTTCAAGTCAAGTCAAGTCTGGCAGGTAACATTCAATAATGCTGCACTTGGTGGAATATATTCACCATTCACATATTGTCAGACGTTCTGAGATGTATGTAGGTGCTAATCCATTTACAAAATTTACAATCCAGTAAACACATTTTAAATCAGTTCTAAATTAGACTAGTGTAACGAAGCCAGAACAGGTGTTGTATGTTCTTTCACTTTTGTACATGTTAGTGCTCTAGCTACAGAATTCTGCATATATTGCAGAATGTCAGTTGTGGTTTTTGGCTGTCCAGTGAATAATGCTTTATAGTTATATACTTAATAAGACAAAAATGATCAGTTTCTCAGCAGTTAGAGAAATGGTCCGTCACCATGTCATCCGGTAACCCGAACTGCCAGAAGACGTTCCTGAACTGCAGGCCCGCCATCTGCCATGCTGCCTGGAGAGTAGTCAGGGGCTGGAAATGCACCATTTTTGAAAAGTGATCGATTATTACCATGATGACAGTGTTGTCCTCTGAGGCCGGTAAGTCCGTCACGAAGTCCAGAAATATGTGGGACCAGCGATGGTGTGGTGTGGGAAGAGGGTGCAGTTTACCAGATGGGGGGGGTCCTAGGGATCTTACTCCCGTCCACATGCATCCCCGGCTACCAGTAACATATACCCCTCCTTGAAAGGGGTATATGTTAAATGACAATTGCTCCCTATTGGTCTAAGACATAACTAGCTATTCAGCTAGCTATAATAACCTAGGTAATTTACACAGGTTTACACAAGTTTTTTTCCCATCTGTCCCATTAAATTAGCCTGTTTTAGCTAATGTCTACCCTCCCATCTGCCTTGATACTGAGGACTGACGTTTTCCTGTTTCCTGCTCCGGATCAACAACCTCCTACTTATCTAGACATGGATGGAAGATCAATCAACTGGATGGATGCCCCTCTCAACACCCCTGATTCGTCCCTGCTGTGGCCCAGCCCTGGACTGTTATATGCTATATTTTACATTTCTTTATATAATTACCTTGTTGTTGTGGTGACCGGTGTCTGCCAGAAGAGGATGGTCTCCCACCTGATTCAGGCTCAGATACCTAAACGTTCCATGGTTTTAAATTAGTTTGTTGTTAGGATCAAAAGCAAGTTGCTAGCTGGCTAGTGTAGGTAATCTTACCTACTAGCTCTGAGTAACTAGTTAGCTAATAATTAGTATACTAGTTAATAAATAGTATATTACGATCAAACATACTTACACAGAGGTAAATTTTGTGTAAGGCCCATGTGACGTTCAAAGAAATAACCTTCGGTGTCATATAAATGTATAATATAAGATGCATTTAATCTTAATAATATATTAATATAATGCATTAATTTATTAAAATCTAGTCAATCTCTTAATCACTTCTGTTTGAGAATTGAAATATCCCCAATACAGGCTCAAACATGTCTTAATTAGCCATGATACAGCTGTAACAGTAAGGTTTTGTTAGATAGCAATTGATTTTGAATTCCTGATTCTTCGACATGTCACTTTGAAATCGTCCCCTTGTTATAAGGCATTCAATAAATCCGTCTACTGTAACATAATTCATTGAAACAATCAGCATACTTTTTCTCGCTAATTGAGAATAATAAAAATAATCCCAGTTTTCTTTTCGCCGTTATTTCTAAGATTATGAAAAATCAGGTAGGTGTTGAACCCCTGATTCCAGCTAATTTAACCAGATAATTTAGGCTCCACCACAGCACTGAAACAGCTATAGTTAAAGTAACTAATGATCTCTTTGCTTCAGATCAAGGTTATGTATCTCTGCTAGTGCGTTTTTACCTCAGTTCAGCTTTTGACACAATAGACCACAATATTCTGCTAGAAAGACTAGAAAATAGGATTGGAATCTCAGGGACAGCTCTATCATGGTTTAAGTCTTACCTAACTAAATGATATCAGTTTGTAGAGCTAAACAATGTTTCCTCCAAATGCACAAAAGTGAAATATGGAATCCCACAAGAATCCATCTTAGGACCATTATTATTCACATTATATATGCTACCACTAGGTACAATTATAAGCAAGCATGGTGTCAATTTTCACTACTAAGCAGATGATACCCAGCTATACATATCAACCAAACCTGATGACTGCCAGCCCATCTGATGTCCAAGTAGAAGAAGAGTGGATGCAAAGGATTCTCTGTCATCACAAAGCACAAGCTGATCACTATCATCAGGGAGTTGCGACATGAAGCGATATCTACAGATTTATCAATAACAAATGGGATATCAGCTGCATACACTAATAGGGACCTCACTCGTATGCAGGGAAACTGCTCATGGCCAGACACCCAGGAAATGAATCAACTTAATGAATAAATCAACTTTATTGAATAACAATGAACAATGAGATTAATAGTTCAGAGAAACAAAGGAGAAGAAAAATGGAAATTTAATTTATGTGAAGGTAAAATAATGGACTACTAGTGTAGCGTAATAGTACAACTATTAAACTTTCTTTATGCATGTTCCCCGTAGTCTCTGCTCCCTCCGCCCTGCCGGCACAGAATGTACAACCAGAGTGGAGCAGAGCCACCTCAGCAGTGCCCTCTTCCTCCATGGAGCCTCCTTCAACGGCGACGAGCCCCATACAGGAGGAATTAGCCCAGCTGAGGACGAGGATCGACACGATCACTCAGCACCTTCAGACCCTCACCCTTGAAACACCCAACGTCGCCCAGGTCTCGTCGATAGCGGAAGGATTCCGATGCCACCTCGCTGTGCCTGGTTTGTACGACGGTGATCCGGAGGCTTGTGAGGGGTTTTTGGTGCAGTGCAAACTGTACTTTTCATACCAACCTAGCCTGCCGGACGCAGCCAAGGTAGCCTCCATTATTTCCAGGTTGTCTGGAAGGCTTTAACCTGGGGCGCCGCCCTGGTTACGGGTACCTCCCCTCTGATGTCAAATTACAATGCCTTCAAGAAGGAAATGAAGGCTGTGTTTTACCATCCTAGACAGGGCAGGGTCTGTGGACAAGCCCTACTACGACTCAGGCAGGGAACGCGCAGCGCAGCTGACTATGCCATGGAGTTCCGGACAAAATGGAATGATGCGGCACTGACAGACACGTTCGTTTACGGACTGAGAAGGGATCTCCGTGCTGACCTCTCCATGAGGACTGAAGGAGATGATCTAAACGCAGTAGTAAGTAAGGAGATCACGTACGACAGGTTGCTTGACGAGAAACACCGCCCGCAACTCCCCGCGCAGGGTACACCCCCTCCTAAACCACTACCACCTGAGGAGCCTATGCAGCTGGGACGCGCCAACGGTAAAGCCTCGCAATCCTGTTCTAAGGACAACTCCCGGGTGAGTACACTGCTGTCAAACCTATTCAGGCTTCCCATTTGTATTTTCCACCGTGGAAGCACTCATTGTGTTTCAGCCGTCGTGGATTCAGGTGCGGCCACTGAAGTAATGGATGAAGGGTATGCCCGGCAGATTGGAGCTCGTGCGATTCCTCTCCCGGTCCCGAAAACCATTGTTACCATCGACGGAGGACCCGTTACCCGTTGGCGGCGGTTTCATCACGCATAAAACCTCCCGACTCACAATAAAGATCGGTAACCATTACGAGTGTCGCTCTTTCTTCCTACTGCCTTCCCTCTCCTAGCCTGTTACTCTAGGTCTCCCATGGCTAAGAAGCCATGAACCTCACCTCTCCTGGAAGGAGGGTCGCCTGTTAAGCTGGGGAGCTGGGTGCAGAACGCACATAAAGGAGACCTGCATCGGGTCTACGTCCATTGAAAGCCCTTACGCCGACCAGCACCAATGCATACCTCCCCAATACGAGGACTTGGCGGACGTTTTCAGTCCTCAGCAGTCGACGCAACTTCCCCCCCACCGTCCTTGGGACTGTGCGGTGGAGTTGAAGGAAGGCGCGGTCCCGCCACAAGGTAAGGCCTATCCTCTGTCCCAGGAGGAGGAGAAGATCATGGCTCGTTATATCCAGGAGGCTCTGGCCCAGGGGTATATTCGCCCCTCCACCTCCCCGGCATCTGCGAGCATCTTCTTCGTTAAGAAGGACGGAGGTCTATGCCCATGTGTGGATTACAGGGGCCTTAATGTGTTGCTAAAACCGTATCCCTATCCTCTCCCCTTAGTTCCAGAGGCATTGGAACAGCTTCGCAACGCCTGCATCTTCACTAAGCTAGACCTCCGCAGCGCCTACAACTTGGTAAGAATCAGGGAGGGCGATGAATAGAAGACCGCGTTCAGCACGGCCACTGGACACTATGAGTACCTGGTACTCCCGTATGGCCTTGCCACAGCACCCTCTGTCTTCCAGGCATTCATTAACGAGGTCTTGCGGGAATATTTGGGTAGATCAGTCGTCGCTTACATCGATGACATATTGATCTACTCCTCTTCCCCTGACCAACATGCACCAACTGTATTGCAACCTTGAAAAGTGCGAATTCGATCTCGCAGAGGTCAGCTTCCTGGGTTATGTCATCCGGAAAGGGGTGGTAAGTATGCAACCATGCAAGGTGGAGGCGGTGTCTGAATGGCCTCAACCCCAGAATAGGAAGGATCTGCAACGCTTCCTGGGGTTTGCGAACTTCTATCGCAGGTTCATTAGGTCGTTCAGCACCATGGGGAAGCCCCTGACAGACCTCCTGAGGGGACAGAGGAGGTCTCTGCGTTGGGGTCCCGAAGAGGAGGAAGCTTTCAACAACCTAAAAAGGGCCTTCACCACAGCCCCCGTGTTACAACAGCCAGATCCTTCGCGCCCATTCATCGTGGAGGTGGACGCTTCGGACTCTGGGGTGGGGGCTGTACTATCTCAGCGGCCCAACGAAGGGGGTAAGCCCAAACCTGTTGCTTACTATTCCTCAGCGGAACGTAACTATGGCGTGGGAGATAGGGAATTGTTGGCAATGAAACTGGCTCTGGAGGAGTGGCGTCATTGGCTGGAGGGCACGGAGCATCCGTTCACTGTCATCACGGACCACAAGAACCTCGAGTACAGGCACGGTGGTCTTTGTTTTTCTCGAGGTTTGTGTTTCAGGTCACCTACCGGCCAGGAGACCAAAACACCCGAGCGGACGCCCTCTCGCGCCAGCATTCACCCGAGGCCCAGCCGACGTCTCAAGAACCTGTGCTGCCTCCTACCTGTTTTTTAGGCAATATCAGCTGGCAGTTGGATCGGGAGATCAGGAACGCCAACCTGCACCCTGACTGCCCTCCCCACCGACTCTTTGTGCCCCTCTGTCTCAGGTCAGCCTTGATAGCCTGGGCCCATACCTCGGTGGGAACAGGACATCCCGGAGCATCACGCACAGGACAACTACTGGGTGCTCGCTATTGGTGGCCAGGCCTGCACGCGGACGTGGTGCGCTCAGTGAATTCCTGCCCGGAGTGTGCCCGGGAGTATTTGAAAACTACACCCGCTGCCTACCCCAAGGAGACCCTGGTCCCACATCGCGCTAGACTTTGTCATCGACCTGCCCCCATCTGAAGGTAACACCGTGATATTGGTAGTAGTAGACCGGTTCTCAAAGATGGTCCGGTTTCTGCCTCTCGCAAGTCTCCCCACAGCTTGGCAAACCGCTGACATGCTCTTCCGCCACGTCTTTCGGCAATTCGGGCGTTGTCTCGGACCGAGGCTCTCAATTCACTTCCCGGGTGTGGTGGGAGCGCGTAAATCAGGAGTTGGGTAAGTTCCTGCGTTTATATTGCCAGGGACACCCGGGCACTTGGTGCACGTACCTCCCCTGGGCCAAATACGCCCAAAACTCCCTGAAGCACGTAGGTATGGGTCTCACCCCCTTTGAGTGTGTGCTTGGTTTCCAGCCCCCACTATATCCGTGGAACCCCAGCGTTCCGAACAACCCACAGTGGACGAATGGTTTAGGAACAGCGAGCGGGTCTGGGAGGAGACACATCAACGCCTCCGCAAAGCCATCGCGGACTACAAGCGAAAGGCAGACCGGAGACGAGGGGAAACCCCCAGGTTCAACATAGGTGACAAAGTCTGGGTCGCCACCAAGGATGGCAGACTGGGACCCTCGGGTAAGCTCGACCCCAAGTATGAAGGGCCCTTTCCCATCACAGGCAGGATTAACGATGTCACCTACAGGGTCGGCTTACCCGGAGGGAGCCGTGCGTCTTCGGCCTTTCATGTGTCGGCTCTCAAGAGAGTGCGCCCTGGGCCCTTGGAAGAGGCCCCTCCCTCTCCTGTTGTGTTGCAGGACGGACCAATCTATAGAGTTCGGGCCCTGCTGGACTCCCGGCCCAGGTGGGGCGGACTCCAATATCTCGTCGACTGGGAAGGATTCGGTCCGGAGGAACGGAGCTGGGTCCCCGCCTCTCGGATTCTGGACCCCAGACTCGTTGCCTCTTTCCATCGCTCCCACCCAGACTGCCCGGCTCCACGACGGCCTGGACGCCCCCCATCGAGGAGGTGGCCGGGGTCCTTGGGGGGGGCTCTGTCACGAATCACCGGACTCCCAGCTCCCAAGCCACGCCCACCAATCGCTCATTGCCTCGCTCCCAATCCCCTGTGTATTGAGCGCACCTGTCGCTCATTACTGACGGACTACTTAGGGACGCTCAGCAAACACACACATCGCTGTACATTGGCCCAACTTGTGAACTGCTTCACAGCCTCTGCTGGCTCACGCTGTGTTCTGTTCATTGTTCAAGTTGATCTTTTCACAGCCTCGCCGGTTTTACCGGACTCATCTATTTGTCTGCTCTTTCCAGAGCTTGTGTTTATGTTTATGTTTTGTGCACTACTGGCAACCCCGCTAATAAACTCTCTTTAAGCATGTTCCCCGTAGTGCCTGTCTCTGCTCTCTCTGCCCTGTCGTCACAACAACTACAAAAGAAAGAAAAAGGAAAAATAATAAAAATTATGCAGGGAGAGTAACTTGATTATACGGGGCATGACAGTAAACAAAGAATCACGTGGCACCCTAACCTGGATACCAAAACACCCTAACCTGTACCAAAGACACTTTATTGGAGACTTCTAATTATATAGATTGCAAATTTAATAGGAGATAGACACCTCAAAGTTTAAACTGACCAAGCAACCACATCAGGAATAGACATGAGATGTATTGAGCCTTACTGTGATGTCGCCAGGGGGTTGGGACCCAAATTGTTGTCCATGCATGCATGCGTTGTGACTCCGCGTTGGTCTGTTGGATCGAAGTCGCTTCAGATTCTTGTAGCACAGCCACCGGCCCAACTGGTCACAATGCCGAGCATTTGATGCCTGCTGTAACTGCGTCGCGAGCCAGTCCCAATCGGAACCGCTCCAGTAGAGAACCGAAGTTCATGGCCTTTGATGTAATAGTAGTTGATGTAATAGCATAGTTAACAAGACACAAACTTAGTTTCTCGGTCCTTTGAGTAACGGCAGAACCAAGAAGTCCGTCTTTTCCTTTGTTCCAAGAATTTTTATACTAAATTTTGGAGGTGGAAGCCTCGGCTTTTCCTGTAGACCAATTTGTCTACTACTAATGAATATTCACTAAATTTTACCCATCTCCTGGTGACTTGGTCAATCCCCAAGTTTCTGGCGGGAAAGCTAAAGAATGTAGGAGCACTTAATCACAGATAGTATCAACATGATATTTTCACACAAACACACACACACAGACCACACTGACACAGAGTAGAGCCCCACTATTAACAGATAAAACTTTGCTCAGCAATACTGTAATGACAATCTATAGAGCAAATTTCATCACAATAGGAAATATCTCAATCCTGCATAATAAACAGTAAAAACAAAAGAAAAAACAAAGAATACACAAAAAATACTACATGCATTCTAACTAATAACTTCTAAGGAATAATGACTATACTAATTTCACATGATTAACATTGCTTTTCTATACTATTATTGTACTACTACTATGACTTCAACTTGGAAGAAAATACGCTTTATCACATGATTACATTTCTTGCTATAACTACTTGGTGTGATATACTATACTATATTGCCAAAAGTATTCACTCACCCATCCAAATGACTGTGCACCAGTGCACAAAGCAAGGTCCATAAAGA
>JAOXYF010021069.1:0-17071 GCA_028565775.1 Sternarchorhynchus goeldii
TTATAAAGCTTATAAAACCTAACGTTTATGGCAGGCTCATGGGATAAATTGGTAAAAACAAGTCTAAGTCTAAAATGTAGTGGGCGAGATTGTACACTTGAGGCGACATAATTTGGCTAACAGCACTTGACTTAAACACATCACAACTAGGTTAGCTGAAATTTAGATCAACCACTATATTCTTGAATATTTTTTTGCATATTTCTGGAATTTAAAATATGGAATTGTCCATAATCACCAATATTTATAGCACATTATATGTATATATTTTAATATAATGTGTTTATTTACATAGATGGGTCTTATGGGTCTTTATCACGTTACAGAGATAGGTGAATGAAGCCTTATGGGGCTTACATTTTTGTGTATTCTTTTTATTTACTTATTTTATAAACTCTGCCTTTTGCCTCACACTTTTGTACTGTTCGTTTCTCCTAGTTCTGATCCTGCTTCTTGCTTTGTGATCCATCTCTTTCCCAGCCCCTATTAAACTCATCTGCACATAGATCCATCTCCTGAGTCATCAATGTCACAACCAGCAGCAAAGCATTTATCTTGAATAACTCTAAAGGCTTTGCTTCTTAATTAGCGTCTATTATTAGCAAGTCCTATTGAAATGGTTGCATAAAAACATGGGAATCTAATTTGATTTTCATCATGTATTGACTGTGTTGGATTCATTTTCAGGACTCCAAATGTATTAATACAATTGTCATGTTTAGATATAGTAAGTGTACTTACTTGCATATAATGCATACATAACATGCTGGATATGCTCATTGCATGGACATTTTTCATATATTTATGGTTGTAGAGTTTACTGATATCTTCTGTAATCAAATATGGTCAGAATCAGAATCCTGGCTTGATGAGGGTGTAGATTTGTGGCTAAACTATAACAGTAATGAGCACATTATCAGAGCTATTCAAAAACATGAGGAATGAGGACCAGACTGGAACCAGGATGATGTTAAAATCCTCTCAAAAGCCAGTAAAGATCCCTTACTCAGTCAAAATATGCATTACAATTATGGCTGGAATTATGGAATTATAATTGGAAATGGAAAACATAATTTTTAATGAAAGATATAAATGGAAAAATATTTCACTTTAATCACTGAATTATTATGTATTTATCCGTATTATATATTTGTAGGGGTAGGTAATTAACAGGCTTCATATACTAATATATCACTTCATACTGGGCATTTCATATTTGAACTAGATTTGCAGTTCCTAAAGGAACTACTAGAGTGCTTGAAAAGAGCTGCAAGTGTGTGTGTGACTGCATATGTCTGTGCATGATGTAACTGTGTGTGTGTGAGAGAGATATATGTTTTATATATTTGGTTGTGTCTGTGTTGCTTGTGAGAGAGAGAGAGAGAGAGAGAGAGAGAGAGAGAGAGAGAGAGAGAGAGAGAGAGAGAGATGTAGGTCTTATGTCTATGCTTGTGCCTGTGTTGCATACGAACTGAGAGAGGACATGCGTGAGCGCGAGGGAGGGGGGGGAGATTCAAACATAACCGTCACCCTCAATATGCAGCTCTTAGCTGAGAAGTGTAATTTGAGCCCGATTTGCACCCTCCGAACAAATGGTTATAACTCGGGACATGTTTAACGTATGGCTTATCCGAATAGCTGGATAGAGAGAGGACCCTTTAAGGATGACAAGTTAAATACAGAGAAAAAACCGGAAAAACCAAACACCGATTAGGCGAAATTAACATGGGACTCAATGGGGCAGTTTTCAGTGCCTAGCGCCAAACAAATGCTCGTAACTCGAAAACTACTTGATCAATCGATTAGATATGTTAGTATGCCAGAAAGGACAAGTTTCTCTGTCATTTGAAATTAAAATGGAGTGTCTAGGTGAAAGTGGACGGATTTTGGAGCAGTTTATTCGGACGAAAAACGGCGAGAAATAACGCGTTTTACACTGTTAATAGAGTGGAGAGTTCACATTCCAGGCGTTCCACCATTCATTTTAATAGGGCGGTCTGAAATCTTTAATCTCAATTCTATTCAATTCTATATATCACATCGACTCTAAAAATACATAGCACAGGTCTCAGAGCCGAGATCTACAAACCCAGTTTGAACGGAGTCTGTACGTTGAGCGGTTCGGGCTGTATTAATTGCAGAAATAGTTGGAAGAAGAAGAACCAGGATAACAATAGAGTGCTTTTCAAGCACTCTAATTAATGAATTATGGTTGAATATTTGTTGCAGTCCTAATTGAAATATTCATTTTGCATTCAACTTACACCTGTTAATAAATAAATTGAATCAGAAAGTTTGCTTTCTGGACTTCAGTATGAAGATTTCCAAAGTACAGCCCTGATGCTTCTACCTACACTATGTGGTTTTTGCTTTAGGATGTTAAATAAATTACAGCTTTTCATGAACTGAATTATTTTGTAGAATGGCTGGAAGACATTTTTAGTGCAGTAGAATAAAATGATTGAATTATGGGAACATCTTACTAAAACTTTTCAAATATTTTAGATTTTGAGAGTTCAACTGCAAATGGACAATGATTCCATACATATGTGGTTTCATTAACAGTTTCTTCCTTGCATATACGAAGTTCTATACTTTTTTAATATTGGTTTGTAAGGCAACTGTTTGGTGATCCAGATTGTGTCAGTGATCCAGAAATGGTGATCAAGAGGAGCTGCTCTAACCTTCAGCTCCACTAGCACCACCTGTTCCTCTTCCTCATGTCCTTCCAGTGCTGCCTGCTCTCGTTCCTCCTCCTCCTCATGTTCTTGTAGGTCCTATTCTTTGCACTGGTCTTGTTGTAAATTATTTTCTTCTGTACAATTGCCATATGGTACAAAAGTGTTCAGCAAAAGTGTTCAGCATAATGAAACGTTCAGGCTATGGCAAGTGAGACAAAAAAATAGAATATAGAGAATGTTATCAGTGTTATCAGGAGGTATCAGATGTTAATATAAAGTAATATAGTGTTACCAGGAGGTATCAGATGTTAGAAAACTGCATTTTTATGAGTATGAATATGAGAAACACAGAATATTAACACAGTATCAGATTAATATCCGATATCGATATTGGATCATCCCTAGTAGAAAGATATTGAAAAAATACAGAGACTTAAGAACCAGGAACACAATACAAACATTTTAGTCTATACAAAGGCGTTAGAAATGTAATCTATAAAACTTTTCTGCAAATAAATGCCCAACATACACGTAAATCCCTCATACTGCACTCACATTTTATGTACTGTAATGAATTTCCTCTGAAAGATCATCTTAGAAGCCTCCGCAGCAACTTTACTGAATCATTTTCATGTCTGCCTGCAACTTGCCCTTGTATCTCTGGGTATGTGTAGAATCTGTAGAACTAGATGATGTATGTCCTATATTTATTAATCCTTTAATATTTATATGTATACTTAGCTTTTCCTCTGGCTCTCTACACTTTTAGTTATTTTATGCAGTTTTTTGCTACCATGAACATGGTTCTGCCACGAAAGCCTGCCTTAAATGATTAAATATAAAAAGGAAAGTCTTAAATCATAAAATAATTTTATATTTAATCACTGCCTCAGCTTACTATTATACTGATAGACATGACATGACAATTTAACGCATACGCACAGACCTCCTGGCGATAGACGTTAATTGCAATCGCTGGACTTTTCTGGTGACTGTAGGCAGTGTTGCCAATATAATTAGCGACTTTTCAGACTCTCTAGTGACTTTTTTTAAGCGACTAGCTACAAATCTAGCGACTTTCTGTGGTGTTACTGTAGACTTTTAGAGACTCTGAGATGAACACACATGCTCTTCAGTTACTGTCCTCAGCGAGCAGCGGGTGCTGCCGTGAGCCCCGTCCCACAACACTCACAGTGCAGTCTCAGTCTGAGCAGACCCACACCGCTGCAAGTGAACTGCGCATGCCCAAAACCGCCGCTGACTGACCCCGCCCCATTATTTACAGAGCGGGATGTAAATATAAATGCGTCTTCAGTGTGACTCGAAAAGAAATCACTGCATTTAACTCACACAGTCTCAGTCACTCACTCACCTCATTCACCACGTAGCCTGTCACTCACCTCGTCCACAGTGTGTGCCTCTTTGTGAAAAGCTAAACATATATCTAGCTAGCTCATCATGTCTCAGTCTAAACTGTATTCTCAAAAACACAGGAAGGAGTGGGAATCAAAGCCTGAATTCAAAGGCTGGTTGAAGCCGTTCATTGGAGATGATATACGGGCATACTGCCTGTATTGTAAGGCTGATTTCTATGCCAAACTTTTTGATAAAAAAAAAAACACATGACAACTTAAAAACATACTTAAAAGGCAAAGCCTTATAACAGTTCTGTCCAAAGCAACCTGCTGTTTGTGAGTAAAAAAATTGAATGCAAAAAAGCTGAAGCCACCATGGCATTAGCTATGGCTGAACACTGCTCCATGCTGGCATGTGATCATTGCCGGTCATTTTGCCGGTCCCAAGGAGGAGGGTTGAACGTAGAATAACAGTTCCTACTAACTGCTACTCTTATGCTAACATTTAACAACACCGCAAAAAAGATTTATGTAATTTACGTTAAAATTATTTATACAAAGCATGAAAGTCATTGTTATTTTGAGAAGTGACTGCCTATTTCAAAGACAACAGAAGTTATTAATTTGTTCAGAGTTCATTTGTAGTTCTAAAATATTTATGGTGTTTTTTACTCACTTTTTTCTCTCCCACAGAGTTATTCCTTTACAGCTTCAAAAACATGTATTATGCAAATTTAGGCGATTACATCATTTAGCAACTTCTAGCGACTTCTAGAACAGTCGATAGCTACTTTCCTTACTGAGGAGTTGGCAACACTGACGTAGGTGGCAACATTTCCATGCACCTGTGCAAACCAGAGGTTACATTCTTCCAACCTAAGGAATCATGCGCGAACAGGAGTAGCAAATAAGAAAACGGAGGAAGAGGCAACACCACGGCCTTTAAGCCAATCAGAGAAGTCACTGAACAAAAAATACCACGTTTTCGTCAGTAGTAGTAAACCTATAGCATTCGTAAGTAGCGCTCAGCTGTCTTTTATATCCTGCTGTCAATGCATCTCGTTACAACATGTTGCAGAATGAAATTATCAAATGCACCATTGCTATGTGTAAGTATTGCATTATATCTTTCTTATATTAAAACATAAACATTCTGATTCTGTTTGTGTCATTTCGTTTAAATAGACTGTAGAGATATGGGATGTCCGCTATGTACGATAAAGATAACTAGCTTCTCAGTGTTCTCATGGTCCCTGAACAGCACAAACTGAACTTATCGTCTTCATATTCACGTGAGCATGACTGTTATCCAACTCTGAACCCTTTCTTGTCTTTCGGTTCGTGAAGGTTAAATGTTTTTAAACACTTTCTCGTGTCTTTAAGCATATAAAGCAGATCTTTGTGGCAGCAAATTAATTTTGTCAACTAAAACAGCGGAGAGCAACAGGAAATTGTAGCGTATAAGTAAAACAAAATAAAATTTTAATTCCCTCAAAATTCTGATTTAATTTTGTAAAACTAAAATAGATTTTGATACCTTTAGATTGAAAAGCGCTCGATTTCCTTTAATTTCACATGCGCATCGTTGGCGTTTTTTTCCTGTATGGCCCATTTCGCGTTATTCGTGACGAAATTAGCTGATTTGCTAACAAGCTTTAAGCGACGCAGAGAGGGAACAAACTTCAGGCGATGCAGCCGCCGGGGGCGGATAGTCGCACGTATCGGGCTCAAATGCTACGTTTAGCATCCAGCCGCCGGAGTCATTCGACTTCACTAGACCACATGAATGGGAGAAATGGATAAGACGGTTCGAGGCCAGTAATATATGCTTCTTACAATTCTCCAAAATTTTGGATTATGCTTACATTTGTTTCTGGGACAAATATAAATTGGTAAAGGTGTTAGCCTACATATAAACAGATTTTCCAAAACACACCCACTCACATGCACAAACAATTGTAGATGCACCTTCAGCAAAAAGTTTTCTTTCAGAGTCTTAGTCTCTCAGCCTTCAAGTGCTCTGTACATATGATAATTTCTTCAAGACTGATGGAAGAGCATCATAGGCGGCTGCCTCGTGCAGCTGGAGGACATCACTAGTGTGGAGCTGAGGAGGACAGTTAAGGCTGGCTATTTTGAAGAGTATAAAATCTAAGATAAACAAATATTGACTATCACAGCATAACATAATCACATGTGTGTTACTTTATTGGTTTGATGTTTTTGTAGAAAATTGTAGTTTTTGATGTTATTGTAGAAAATACTAAAAATAACCAATGAGTAGGTGTGTCCAATCTTTTGACTGCTACTGTATCTTAAGATGCAGTACCTTTTGCTCCACTGTCATGCTGTCTTGCTTTGCTCAGTATGACTGCTAATGTGCTGCTGAAGGCACAGATCATAACGGCTCAAAAAAGTTGCTATGGTTGACTGCAGTGTTTCCTATAGTATAAGTACTCTCTGCTTTATCCCCTCTGTAACTGAGTCCACATTTTCCTATGACTTTAACCACATCTTGTCAGTAAGGGTGGCCACCCTGGTCGCCTCACCTGTCTCGTGTCTGTGTGGGGGGGTGTTTGAGTTGTCTTGTCAGTCTAGTGAAACGCGTGTGTACGTCTGGGCGTGTTGTGGGTGTGGCATGTGTGATTATTCTCGTTGTTGTTATACGTTTCACCTGTGAGTGTGTATGTGTCACCCAGTCTTGGTCGGTCTTTGTCGAGATGTTGTCGCCTTCATGTAAGAGTTTCTTATTGTTGAGTCCTGTCTCGCCCTTTGCAGCTCTCCGGGACTTCTCCCGTGACACATCTAATATGTGTTCCATTACCTGACACTTCTTGTTCACCTGCTCGTGTTGTAAAGACATTTGTTTGTCTTTTTACATCTGCCTCTTTAGCCATCAGAAAGTAAGCATGAGCACTTTCTCTGTGGAACTTACTTTTCTCATGCTCTCCAATGCGCTAATGAATGCTCCCATGCTTTCATACCACCCTTTATGAAAGGATTATTAGTTGCAGTGGGTGCAAATGGCAAACAGACAGAACAATACAATGTGTTTTTTTCACTATATGTCAACTTGTTGTAAAACACTTTAGCCACCACAGGAGGTATTGTGAGCTGCTGTGGATGGTAACTAAAAAGCTTTTGTATATCTTGTCTTTGAGAATGAGCAAAATAATCAGTCAGTCTCCTCATCTACATTAGCAGCTGCCTGAGTTTGTGGGATCTCCTGCTGAGTTTGTGGGATCTGTGTGCATCTTGTTACATAAAGTTTTTTTTTTTAGTTAATTTTAACACCCACTTGTAGTTACATAAACACTGTATGGTGTTAAATCAACACTTTGGGTGTTCACTAAAGGCCAGGGATTTGCTGTGTACCTGTTGTTTCTGTAACCCTGGTCTCTCCATGCCCACTCGGTTCACCAGCAGGATCAAACTGGCTTATCTGGTGCTCTCAGGCTTACAAAATATATCAGTAAGGGTTAGCCTATTTTGCTAAATAACATGCTTGAAGTTTTTTTAAATTATTCTTTTTCTTATTTATTTTACATTTGAGCCTATATTGTGATTGTGTAAAATTGAAGGTGATTTAGATTATTCTCTCAGATGGCAGAAGCAGTCTAATTTACTGCAACATAGGGGCTGTGCTGTCAGATGAATGGAGATCATAGTTCAGTGGAGAATGAATGCAAGGACATAAGTGACAGATGCGTGTCAAAATTATTTTTCCCCTCCAACCGGTCCAAACTCTAGATCGCCATGAGCCGACCCATCAGGAATCCTCCCGAATCTCCCGATGTGACTCTGTGTGTGTGGATATTTTATATCTTAATAACGTCTCATTTGTCATGCTCTGTAAGTGTTAACAGTCGGAACTGTGACCAGCAGAATAATTAAATGGCTCACTGCAAATGCATCCCTTGTGCATGTGGTTGGTTCCACTGTTTGGCCATGGTTATAGTTAAGTGCTTGTGTTCTATATTGTTTTACATTGTGTAAATTTAGAGCATCTTATTTTTGTGACTTGGTGTGGAAATATGGTACACAAATATTTACTTTGGACGGAATAACGATTATGTAAGTTTTTGTCAATATACTGCATTTGTTTGATGCACAGGTTTAATTAAATATTTTCCTCTTCTCTGAATCTGGTTACAGTTTGCATATCCGGATGGATGTCTGGGGCTGAAACCACCCAACCCTGCCGCGTTGAACATCTTAACGGCACATACTCATACATCTATTACCTAGAGTCTGTGGTCAGCTGTGAGGAATACAGCTATTCCTATGATGTGAGTGTGAGTTAAGGATGTAGTTACAAGAGGCATTATATATATGAACATGTTACTGTGTTTCAGCAGTGAAAATGTAACGTCTCACTGGAACACAGATTCCGGTGCCAATGGCCTTGTGTGTAAGCACAACAGGCACAAACTCATTCCTGGATTTTCATGATTCTCAGTGTTTGGGTAACCAACACAATGGCAGTGACATGACTGTATGTGTAATAAAAGGGCAAGACGGATGCGACGGAGAAAAGTTTTAATGAGTCATCAGTGATGAGTCGAGGATCTTGCTTCATAATCTACAAATCCTGCCGGAGTGAAGTGACTTACCGTTCATCATGTACTGCGGTGAGTAATAAGGAATCATTTATCAATGTGACATGCCACACTTGCCTTTAGGTTTGTAGATCATGAGGTTCATAAGCACAGATATGTCATTAAATATGAGTTGCTGGACCCTTAAAGGAGTATTTCAGCTCTGAAGCTCATAACCTCATCAAAGCTTTGTATTATTCTGTCTTTAGTGTCATTTCAAATGTTTTATTTATTGTCAGCTCTAAATCCAAGAATTTCTTGTTTGTGGTGCAGTTATTAATCTGTTACTACATAACATTGTGAGCCTAACACTCTGTTTTTATGTTCACAGAACATCATCAAGTGTTCATGTAAGTGATGTGCTAAAATCCTTCATACAGTCAATGGGAACAAGCTATTTACATTACTATTAGTATTTACTACACAATGTCACATTTCTCTCTCTATGACTATACTGGGCAGTGAATGCTGATGCCAATTTCCTTATTACTGTGAACTGAGATCTGCCTCGTGTATCCACTGATGACTTCTCACTTTTTTTGTCCATACATGCAGGTCCTTTTCAGCAGCTATTCATACCTGTTAGACTTTTACTTGAATATGTCTTTGCTGCATGTATGTATGTGTGCACCTGTGTGTGTGCAGTATAACAAAGTCATATCTACTTTTATTGCTTCGCAGATCAATGTCCCCCAGAGTCAGGCGATCAAAGTGAGTATCTTTGAGTCTGAGAGTGTCAACTTGGTACCAGCTAATCACACTCACTGTTATACTGCAGAAGTAGTACATTTAGTGATTTATTGTCACCACATGCCCATTTATGTACTGAAGTGAACTTTATGTACTAAGTTTCAATGTAATGAGAGAAGTAGTACCTAAAGCCTTGAACGTTTGAGGTTTTTTGGAACAGAAGGAGGTTCTTAACTGTTCTTCACAGGGAGAAGTTCAGGTTTTGTTGTTATTTGTTCAGTCACATGTTTGGAGTGAACATGCTCTACTCATATGTTTTCCTCTAGTCCCAGTAGCAGAGTGGAAGCCCCGCCCACTCTCAGCCCCTTATCTTGTCACTACTGGCCAGTTGCCATAGAGAGGCAGCAGCACCTCTGTACATTTCAGCTTCATTTCCTTTCAGCAGACCCTATAAACTTATCATCTATATTGTGAAATTAATTTTAGTTTTTTATTCATATTAAACAAGATCTGTGTTTCTCAGTTGTAATATCAGTATCTACTGCAGTTGAAGGTCAGTGGTGAGAAGAGTCCTCCCTATATAATATCTGTAGTCATAGTTTAATAGGTGTGTCTGTGTGTGTATATACACGTACTCAGACATTCCAGATGAATATTCTGTGATGCTTTGAGGAACCACATGTTGTAAGAAATTAAATTATCTTGCTCAGAATGACGTAGGCCCATGTTTAAACCTTTAATGTCAGGGTTTATCAGTGTGGCAGTGCAATGACTATTGTAATTATCAATCTTATAATTTTGTCCATAAGGTTCAAACCAGCATTTCATCACTACTACACCTGCTACACATAAGCTTCAGAAATTTGAAGATTGGCGTATTGGTCTTGCTGTTGGAGGCATTGCTCTTGTCCTCTTATGCATTATGAAGTGGAAAAAGCTTAAAACGTAAGAGTCACTCTCACAGCTCTGACTCATTCTGTTCATTCATCTGCTCCTTCTAAAATAATGTTTTACTGTAAAACTTTGTTTTGTACAGATGTTTTCCGGCTCTTTGTGATTGCTGGTGCAAAGGTGACTACAGTAGGACAGCTCAGGACACTCCCAGCCCGAACACTGAAGAAAGTGCTGTGTGAGCACCTACCCATTTCACACCATCTCAGCTACAGTCACCTACACAGAGACTACAGACCATCTCAGCTAGTCACACAGTGTTCTGTTGGCTAAGCTGAGCTATGAGGCTGAGCAGCTGAACTCAACACAAGTCCTGATGGTTAAAATGTACTGTTATGTAGCATCACACTGGACCAGCAGAGAACAAACAGGAAACAAAGCAGCCACAGTGGGACTAATATTTTGCCAGTCATTGTAACTTGAACCTCTACTTGCTCCAGAGTAAGTGACATGTGCCTTTAACACCAGCATGGTTGAGATGGTCCAAAAACAAACAGGCCAGTATCAAATTGTGAAAATGATGGCTATGACCTTTTTGAGGTACTGTGTAGTGAGCAATAGTGCTGCTGTTTCCTGTGGAAGACTGGGGTTCAAGCCACATCTGGCTAAGTCATCCTTGGGGAAGACTCCTGATACCATATTCCCCTGAAACCTGCTTGAAATGATAAGGTGCTCTTTATAAAGTACATGTGTCAAATCTGTAAAATATATGAATCTTTGAATAATGATGTTCTTAAATGGTTTTATCCCATTGAACACTGAAGTAAATAAAGCCCTTCTGATTGCTTAAGCTCAACCCAGGGCAACTCATTACATCTCCAGTACATACAGTGTGTAACGTTTTCCGGGGTGGGAGGCAGAGAGGGATCCATACGCAGGATAATGACTAATAATTTATTGGAACAGGCAGAGATCAGTGTCAGACACAGAAATGGGATCAGGAACCAGGTAAAGAGCAAGCAAAGGTACAAAAGGGGCAAGGCAAAAACAGTATCCAAAACCAGGCAGAGTGTCAAAAAAACACAGTAGTAAACAGGAACAGGCAGAGGTACAATAGGGCAAGGCAAAAGGACAAAATCCATGAACAGGCGAGTAGACAGAAACCAGAACCAGGATTACCAGATACAAGAGCCCACTTGGTATGCAACTAGGTTGACAATACTTCACAACATAGTGAGGGAATGGATGATCTGATATAGGGATGATAATTACAGAGATGGGGAACAGGTGAGTGTGGAAATTTCCATGGGTTCAGATTTCTGGGGAGTGAGACCTCTGCAGGCCGGCCGGGGTATCGCCAGACCTGACACAGTGGAGGAAATAATTATTTGATCCTTTGCTGATTTTATAAGTTTGCCCACTGACAAAGATATGAACAGTCTAATTTTAAGGGTAGGTTTATTTTAACAGTGAGAGAAAATCTAAAAGAAAATCCAGAAAATTACATTGTATAAAATATTTGCATTTAATTATTTCTTATTTCAAGCATGAAAAAGAAAGATTATTTTATTTACAGTTATAACATCAGAATGGCAGAGTGCTGTAAGTGGGCTCCCTTGCTAACTTAAACTACATCACGAATGCTGCAGACATGGTAATGGAGTGATATCTCCAGTGAGGGTGTGGGAGGTGACGGACCTTGAAGTAAGTGCAGGCTGTCAGTGAGAGTAGAGCTCAGGCTTACATATGTGGTTAAAGTCAAACAAACTCATGCCAAGACCTATCAGTCCTCTACCACAAGAGATGTGGAAATGTGACCCAAATTTACCTGCTTATTTCCTTTAACTTCAATCCTCACATCCTCCCAATTCTTCATTTTCTGCAGAAAAGCACTGAAGTTTAAATAATTTTTTCAACATAAAATTATTTCAGCATGTACAGCACTGTGTTTTTAAATCTAATTATTAACAAAAAAAAATTTTTACTACTTAGTACAAATTAATATTTTTTCTATCAATAAAAGTTATTTTTATATATTTTTTATGTTCAGCGTGACAATTTTTTTTCCATCCGGCGAAATACAATTTACGGAAAACCAATTTTGCACCAATTACTCCAATTACTGGCTTCCGTTTTAAAATACTGACGAATCATTAGCAAGAACACTTTTTACACCCAGTTCACTATTAAGATCATTGTTTTCTTCACATACACAATACACGGTTCCCATGAAGTTATTGAGATTTTTCACAAGCAAACATTTTTCTTTGACCACTGGATCTTGTCATAGCCAAATCTCTTTACATCTCTGTTTTTCCCAAGCAAAGCAAGTTGTATTGAGGCAAGTGTGGAGTGAAATTTTGCTGGTAAATTCAATAGCATCTAATAGACATTTACTTTGAGATTACAGATCCCAGTCATCAATATAGATATCATTTGAAATACAAGTTCACTTGAAAAATGATTACAGGTGCAGCTTAGAAAGGTGCTACCTAAAAATAGCAGCTAATTTTATATCTGACATAAGGATGTAATGTAGATTTTGTTTCCTCTTTCATCTCCATGAGCTGGCAGATCACAAGACACAAATTCCTCTCAGCACATAAAATTAAAAACTGAAAAATTTTGGGAAAAAAAAGGTTTGTGATCAGATGAGCTGCTTTTTTCCCCCGGCTGGCTCACGTGGCTCTGTGACCTCAATGTCCTTCAACTGCATTAAAACTATCTGCCATAATATCCGCTCATGTTCTGAGTACTCAGTAAACTCATCTTAATGGCTCATGTTTGAGTACTTAGTAAACTTTCCAAAATCCAGGCAGGCGTTCTCCTTCTCTGTATGGAAAAGGTACATTTAACATGTTGTTGGACATGTTGTTGGGGCTGAATGGATAAATATGATTTTGGATCAGAAGATTGTAGGTTCAAGCATTGCCGAGGTTTTGCTTTTGGCCAGTGGCAGCCTAGTGGTTAGGATTTTGGGCTCTCAAGTTCAAATCCTGTCTCAGCCAGGTAGCCACAGTTAGGCCTTTGAATAAGCCTTTAACCTTCTTGGCTCCAGGGGTGGCGTACAATGGTTGACCTCGCACTCTGACCCCAGCTCACGAAAAAAGCAGAGATATGAGAAGAAAACATTTGGGTGTTCTGTACATGTGTATGTATAATGACCAAATAAAGACATTCCATCTTAATCCCATTAAAATGCATCTACATTAAAAAGTTGGTTGTGTTTTTTTTTAACAAGCCCTGTTGATTTTGATTACGTGTTTACATTTCAGCAGTGCGCATATGGTTGCAAGTGGTTGCTTGGTAACAGATTTCCTGATTTAATAGGATATTTTATAAATTAAGACACATTACGATATGATTATCTTAACCTCTCAGATCTTACCTTAAAAGAAAACGTTTCTGAAATATGGACCCTGGTTTGAGAAGCACTGATCATCTATTAGTCACAAAAAAGCCGTGCGCAGATGTCTGACGTTGATGAACGTTTATAAAAGACAGTCGTTAATCAGACGAGTCAAGAACCCGGAAGGCGTAATCCAAGTATTCCAAAGAGGCAGGTAGAGGCGTCGTCGCTAAGGCAGCCCAGGAAGTCATCAGTCATCCTCGCCGAACAATCCTAATTCGCAACAGGAAGTGAGTTGGATGCTAGGTAATTAAACAGGTGACTTTATTACTAATCAGAGTTTGATCTACTAAATGTGTGTTGGGTGAGGAGGAGACCACAGGTAAGATCCAGGACACATTAGAGAGATTATATGGCTCGATTGTCCGGGGAACACCTCGGTATCCCGATGGAAGAGACCTGGGCCCTTTTCTTTTGCCACCGTTCCCCGGATCCAGGTAGGTCGTAGAAAATGAACGTATGGATGCTTTCATACCTAACCCTAGTATCACGGTCCTTGGTGGGGGGGATGAGGGCTGAGATGGCGTCCGGAATAGAGCTTTGAGGAGCGCTGCGTGAGTGTAGAAAAATGTTTTGGGTTTTTTGAGAAGCCTCGGGCTACGACCCATAAATAGGTATTTTTGTGGAGTCTGCAGACCTGTCCTGTGCAGCAACAGAGGTCCTAAAACTGAGAACCTTGTTTTGCCGTTTTTGCTTCGTGCTCGTTTTTCACAGGCGATTAAGGAAAGAGAAAGCTACGTTGAACTGAGAGCAGTGGGACGAATGTATATGCAGCCCCAAGTTTGGTCAGTGGCGTGAGATTATAGCGAAACTTTTCGTGTGATAAAGAACAGAGCTAGGAAGAGTGAAGTCGTGCTTTGCTTTTGTTTAATTTGGGGAGAAGAGACCGCTTAATCGGACCCCTTGTGACTGTGTTAACCAGCTCTCACGTGAGCCGCCATCACGTTCGGTTCAGTTTCTGTGGGGGGGTTTTAAAGAGAGGGAGAGCGCGGCAGAGTGCAAGAGTGGGAGGAGGGTTTTTTTGTGTACATTGGAGGACTTTGGTGTGTTTTGGGACTGTTTTTGTGGATTATAGTTGAACTTTCCAGTCGTTTACGGACTCTGTGGAGACGAGATGCGCGTTGGAGTAGTTCAGAACTGTTTGCTTCAAAACTTCCCCCGTGTTCGGCACGAGCCCCAGCCCCGCCCCATGTGTGTGTCTGAGTGAACGGACCCATTTCTTCTGCCTTGCTCCTGTCAGCTAAAGTTAAAGTGAGGTACTCTGCCACACAGACATCTTGCAGTTTCTGTCCCTTCACTACAGACTGGTAACAGGCGTTTACCTCATTATTAAGAGACTGAGTTACAGATATCTCTTAATTGAACAGTAATTGTTTTTGGTTGGGGTTGGGAAATCCTAATGATGATGTAAATCACAGTTGGAACTTTTTCAAATTTCATCTTTACTTTGTTTAAGGGACGAAATACTTTTCACTTTTAATTTATTTTATGGGATTTTATGGGAGATTGTGGAATAGTGGTTTGTGTTGGAAAGAAGAGCACAGACTGCTGTTGTTTGATTTTTTTGTTGTTTTTATTCCATTTCTAAAGGAATATCCATTTAAGCAAAATCGAACAAGTACCAAAAAACTTTACTCTCATAATAATAAACAAGTTCTTTTGTCTAAATGCTAACCACCGTCTATGTCGGCTACTTACTTGCCTAGGGGTGGGGGCGTCTCACCTATCTTGCTAGATCTGGGAAGGGTAGGTCTAAAGCTGCCACATTAATAAATGCTCCCATCTAATACTTCAGGTTACTACCGTGACATGCACATATCCTGAAGCCTACCTCACCACATTTCTAGCATTTGCTCTGGTTATCCAATGCAGCAAGATAGGTAACAACATGCTCGCAAAGGTGAGTACTGAGACCAAAAGTATCGGGGGTGGGGGACACAGATCCTGTCACTTGCTTGGTATCCCTAGGTTAAGTATTGTTAAGGAACTCCTACTGGGCGGAGGCAAAAAAAAGCCCGCTTACATCAGCAACAATACTCAGGTAGGCTGTGGCGTTGACACGATGCTCAATTGGTACTAATGGGCCCAAAGTGTGCCAGGAAAATATCCCCCACACCATTGTACCACCACTAGCAGCCTGAACCGTTGATACAAGGCAGGATGGATCCATGCTTTCATGTTGTTGACGCCAAATTCCATCCGAATGTCGCAGCAGAAATCGAGACTGATCAGACCAGGCAACATTTTTCCAATCTTCTATTGTCCAATATTGGTGAGCCTGTGCGAATTGTAGCCTCAGTTTCCTGTTCTTATCTGACAGGAGTGGTACCTGGTGTGGTCTTCTGCTGCTGTAGCCCTCAAGGTTCGATGTGTTGTGCGTTCAGAGATGCTCTTCTGCATGCCTTGGTTGTAATGACTGGTTATTTGAGTTACTGTTGCCGTTATGTCAGCTCAAACCAGTCTCGCCATTCTCCTCTGACCTCTGGAATCAACAAGGCATTTGCGGCCACAGACCTGCCGCTCACTTGATATTTTCTCTTTTTCGGACCATTCTCTGTAAACCCTAGAGATGGTTGTGCATGTGAATCCCAGTACAGCCTATGACTACAGTGTTTTTTTGGGGGTTTTTTTTGGTTTTTTTCACGCTATACATTACGAGAGTTTTGCGTGTGGCACATAAACTAGCATGGTACATTTACATTTATGGCATTTACCAGAGCAACATACAAGGAGTGCTTCATTGCTCACTCATAGAAAAACTCAGTTTTTAAAAATAAAATCTGAATCTATTGGAAGCTTATAGATGTAGAGGCCAACAGCAAGATAATAGCACTACGACAGGTATGGTTTTATCTTTACTGGGGACCATCATTGCTGATGCATTACTTGTACTTGGCTGATATTTTCATCCACCTCAGCAGACTTAATGCTAAGATGCAAGGCACAGAAGAAAACCTCATTTGGTAAATTGCATGGCTTCACATCTAAACTCGTATCTAAACTCAAACTCTGGTGCTTGTGAAACAGGGTACTCCTGAGATGTTTCCCTTGTGAAGTGAACAGTCAATCAGCAGCAAAATCAAAATCAAAAAGGAGCTCAAAATCAAACAATGTGAGCTGGGCCAATCGCCGTTCAATAACCCCAAGTTGTTTTGAGATCACAGACTTATTTCTTATGACAATCTTTTTCATACACTGCCACCTGATGGTAAGTTGATTGTGGAAAATAACTTTTCCCCTGGTAAGTCGTTAGGGGAAAGCATTGCACTTGGTCTTTTAGTTCAATCTTCTATAGTCTACACACATGTAGAATGCCATCTGGCTTCCAAACCAACACCACTGGAGAAGCATAAGTGCTAACGCTTTCCTCGATTATCCTTTTTTTCAGGAGTTTTCACTGTTTCACTGATATGCTCACTTCACTGATTAGGTGCAATGCCGTGACAA